>JBBYHM010000007.1:1318203-1407534 GCA_038381775.1 Adansonia rubrostipa | reverse complement strand
TTTGATTAAGATGATAATAATCCAAAGTGGCTTTGTATTTACCCTTGACGGTACTGCATTAGTTGGAAAAGTTCCAACGTATGCTCTTAGTATGATAAGCACATACTAAAGTGATCCTGGTGAAAGTTATTGAATTGTTATGAAAAAAATCCTTACATACTTGTGAAGAACTAAATATATATATTTATGGTATATGGAGGGGCTAAAGCTTGAAGGAATTATACTGATGCTAGCTTTCAATTTGATTAAGATGATAATAATCCAAAGTGGCTTTGTATTTACCCTTGACGGTACTGCATTAGTTGGAAAAGTTCCAAATAGAATACAAACAATTGAAGTTGAATACATCTCTGTGTGTAAGGCTACAAATAAGTCAATTTGGATGATGAAGTTTATCATCAAACTTGGTGTGGTTCCAAGCATTATTGATCTAGTACCGCTTTACTGTGATAACAATGGAACCATAGTGCAAGCTAAGGAGCCAAATTCTCGTCAAAAATCGAAACACTTGTTATAGTGATATCATGCCATTAAAGATATTATTAAGAGAGATGATGTTACTATGAAACAAGTACCCATAGAGGAGAACTTAGCTAATCCTTTCATAAAAGTTCTATCCCATCAAAAAACATGATAATCATATTAAAGGTATAAGGCTTAGACATATTAGCGATAGCCTTTAATGCTAATGGGAGATTGTTATTGTAAGCACTACAAGCCAATCGATGTGGCTTGTAAGGTATTAGCATCTAGTGATTTCATGTACTCAAACATTATATTTTATTAATGTTAAAGAGGTTTTTCTTTATCCATAAGATTTTATTATGTAATTGTTATAAATATCTTATACAGATAAAGCCTATGAAACATATTAGCCTTGTAAAAGAAATTGTAAAGAGTTATAGTTGTGAGATCCCTTTACATTAAAGCCGTGATTCTTAAACCATTTTTAGTCACTGCTTTACCAAGATAGGGCATTAAAAATACACAAAGACTGACATATATAAGCCTCTATGCATATGATGCATGCAATCGATCTCATAAGTTGAAGTATAAAGATACTTAGGTCTATCATATAGGTGCCTATTATGGTAACAAGTTTACTGAACATGACCCACCATGAATATTCCATTTAGTATTTCACTCAAGTGTCTATGGTGTTAGTATATGCCCTAAAGCAAATCAGATTAGATGTCATAATATTACCAAGATTGGGCATTGAAAATGCACAAAGGCTGACATATACAAGCCTCTATGCATATGATGCATGCAATCGATCTCATAAGTTGAAGTATAGAGATACTTAGGTGCATCATATAGGTGCCTGTTATGATAACAAGTTTATTACACATGACCCACCATGAATGTTCTATTTAGTATTTCACTTAAGTGTCATGGTGTTAGTATATGCCCTGGAGCAAATCAGATTAGACTGGGCATATAATTGTTAATAATTCAAACTAATCACTTTTTTAGTTATTTAAGGTTTTCCTTGCATTTTAATGGCGTGATTGACAATCATGTAAATACTAATCTAATGAAGTCCATGAAACAATATAGCATTGCAAAATTAGTAATGAGTTACAATGATGAGATCCTTTTGCATTAAAGCCATGATTCTAAAAAAATTCCTAGCTACTATATTATCCAGTAAAGGCATTGACAATGCACAAAGTGTTAGGCCTTCATATAGTTGATGCATGTAACTCTTTGATCCCATAGAAGTTGAAGTATACAGATAATTAGGGATAGCATATGAGTGCTTGTTTTGTGAAAACACACTGAACATGGCCTATATAAGAACTCCATTTTCTATAAGTCACTCAAGTGCTTATGGAATATATTTGTATAGCCTAGTCATATATATTAGTCCTCTGACTTGTGATGCTAAGTCATCTTGTATAGGGAATGTCATGTTTTGATTCCATCATTAATAGGTCCACATATGGATATTTATTGTAGGTTGATTTTGGGCATGGCATCAACCAAAGAAGGTGGATGAGTGATCCAGAGAGAATTCACCACTTCGAATGACATTAGAGGCATATCTCATAAGTTCTTGGCTTTGTCTAACTTGATGAAGTCGTTAGCAATCACATGATGATTAAAAAAAAACTTGTCTCACTAAATTCATAAGGTTAACTAAAAGCTACAAGAACTAATACGGATTGATACATGAGTAGACAACACACAATGCTCATATTTTTTCAGGTATCTAGTGAAAGGACTGAAGAATACTAAGAAGCTGGTTATTAAAAGGTTTCTCAAAGAGGTCATATTGACTCTTATTACATACCAGGTAGCCGTGATGCCTTGCTAAAGGCTAATCTTCGTCCATAAGTGTAAACACATTTAATTGGGTAAATATATTTCTTGCCATTATGAGGGAAGCCTAATAGGTCACACACAATAAGATGATTTATTGGATTAAAGTTAGGATTCAATTAAGTATGAATCAATTAAATAACAAGTACAGTGAGGAGGATTTAATTGAATAAGTTCAATTACGAATAATTTAAGACATAAATTAGATTTATGAAATCCAATTAGAGATGTCTTAATATCGCTTATAGACATGATTTTAAGGATATCATTAAATAAAGCCAAAAAAGCATATTTAGAAATTTAAATAATTATTTAATATTATTTACATGAATTAAAAGTGTTTTACTTAGGTTAGAAAATTTAATTATGTATTAAATATCTAACATGTGACTCAGGGGGTTAGGCTAAAAGCTCTAATTATCAAGTCAGGAAAGTTTAGTGAACTACTCCAAGTAAGGGTCGCTATTAGGCTAGATGCATGGACTAGCTATCTTTGGTGTGTTATTGGGCCAAAATTCTAATAAATTAATATTAAGGCTTAATCTTGGACAAGCTAATTGAAATAGTTTTAATTAGGCTCTAAGACACCACCATAGTGGTGCCAACCTTGAAGTTGGGTGAGACTAGCCTATTAGTTAAGCCTAACATGGTGCATTTAAATACATTATTAAGGCTTTTTAGCTGATCAAGAACATAAAAAAACCCTAAGCACCATCCTCTTATCTTCCCTAAGCAGGTATGGTGCAACTTTATCTTCTCTAAGCTCTCTTTATGCTTCATGCTTGTTTTGAGTTTTCTTGAATCATTCTTAACAAAATTAAAATAGAAAAAATAGTTTCTAACATTGAAAGATTAATTTTTTACAAAAGTTGTGAAATTGGCCAAATCCCAAAATCCATATTTTTCTAAGCCTCTTTTATGTCTATTGGTATTCCAAGTGATCACAAAGTGTCTTGATCACTATGAAAGGTTGAAAATCAAAAACTACTTTCCTAAATGGTTTGCGAATATTAAACGTTAAACGGTTTGCCTAAATTAAGACAATTATCCAAAAGTTAGATAATATCCTAATTAAGACAAATAGCCTAAAAGTTATGTAATATGCAACTTAATAACCTAAAATGATATTTTTGGAAAACAAGTATCCTAGAAATCATTCCAAATTAAGTCAAAATTATCTAAAAGTTAGATATCGTGCTAATTAAGACAAACAACATAAAAATTAGGTAAACAAACAGTTTAAGACAAGTTTTCTAAAACTTAGGAATTTTATTTAAAAATGTTTTAATTGTAGAACTAAAATTACTAAATAATTTGATAAATCATCTCAAATTGTTTGATGAGGTTTATGCAATTGACATATAAGATCACCAACAGTTGTTGGCTACGCCTATATTAATTCATGCTGATAATATCATTATGTTAACATGGGAATGATTATGGACTAGACCTTAGTTTGACTAGGTTGTGGATTGTTGAATTTTTCTTTCAATACTTATTCTATAAATAGGGTATGCTAACCTTGCCTTCTCTTTTAATTCTGGGTTGTAACTTCTCTTTTGACCTAACTTCCCTCAAATGTGACTCAAGGTTTTTTAAAATGATATGTAGTAGTTAGGTAAGATGTGTAGATCTAGATTTAGGTAAAGATTAGAATTTATGTGATTCTAAGAGGTAAAGAATATAATGCCAAGAAGAATGGACCAAAGAGATAATCATCAGCAGATATAAAGACCTTGTACAAGATCTTTAGGAATTTAACCAACTAGTTTCCTAATGGCTTGAGGAAACTAGATAGAAAAAGTTCATAATCATCCTAGTAGATTGCATGTGTTAGATTTATTTTTAAGTTTATATACGTGATATATGATTGAATAAAATGTAAGCATGCTAATCAAATAAAGGAATGAGACCTTAGATAAATGATTAAAATCCCTTATAAACTATTAAATCCATGCCTAAGCATGATCAGATGCTTTCTATCATTTATAACAAGTTGAGTTCTAACCGTGGGAGACTTATTGGGCTATCCCCAAGTCCTTACCATTTAAGTTGCTTAAATTATGAATAATGGGTCGTGCTCAACTGATATCATGTTGTTTAGATGCTTATAAACTTGATCGCATTGCATTAGAGGTGGTGGTTAGGTGAAATATATATGATGTATTAGGTAAAGAGTTACCACCTAGCTGATCTAGCAATTGCATAGAGGTGCAATTGGTAAGCTATGTTAGCTACCAAATTAGTTCCTTCATGGTTTTTAAGCTATCCCTAAGATCATAGAAGGATAAAAGGGGTGCCTAGCTCGTTAAGAAGATTCAAATGTTGAACTTCTCTTAGTATAGTTGAGGGCCTTAACATTGATAAAATAACGAGGATAATCATTAAAGTTGTAAGACCTTACCTAATGATTAAAATTGCAAATTAATAACTACCAAATGTTTTGGTTTATAATGGATATAAATACAAAATAGATTATCGCTACGGAGCATATATGATATTAATAAGCTTGATGGGCCAAACTCCATTAACTAGGCCCACATTGAATGTCATATCCAAGAATAGGCCACTAGGTTAGGGATAGTCTATCAAGTTCATATTGATGACTTTGGTCAAGCCACATTGTAATGATGGCTAGTATGACACCAAAGGAGCAAGTGGCTATTTAAGCTCATGAAATCATCTAAAACTTTAAAGAATTACTCTATAAGGATAATCATAATGAGAGGTTTGATATCCCTAAAGAATTGTTCCTAAGCAAGATGTTAGAAAGTGGTCTAATCAGGCCTTATATGATAAGATGTACTTAAAGACTTAAGCATTTTAGATGGATCATGATCCATGCATTGTCCATATACATTTTTTTGGTAGAAAGACAAAAAAAATGATAAAGTTATATGCAAGCATAGTGAAAGCTAGATTATTAGAGTAAAGATTAGAAGGAATATTTTGATATGATCAAAATTAGGAAACTTATAGAAGTTTCAATGTTGGATATATATTAACATTAATTCACTTCTCTTGGTATATGCTGCTTGGAAGTTGGTGCTTAAGTATGTATGACATATTATAAAGCTTAAATGAAAAGAGTAGGAAAGATGAACCATATGTAATGGCAACCTTACTGATATTAATCAAAGCTTGCCTTCTTGATTAATGTTTTTCAAACATGATCTTGATTTATTCTTAAACATAAGATCTTTGTTTTTGGCATTTACAGTCAATTGAGAATGTTTATTGGCATTCGATGCCAAGCTTAGATTCAGTCTTGGTTGAATAAATCATTGATCATAGAATTGGTTTTATGTTATGGTCTCATTATTCTTGAACATTCAACATGCAATAATATTATGAATACTAAATAGATTATAACTTATAAGATTTAAAAATAGTTTTCAAATTTGATTCCCTTTAAATCTACATATGTAGGATTTAGTGAGAGTCATTTATGATTCTTTAAAAGTTAAAAATCATAATTTGACTTACTGATAGGTAGCCATAATGTTAAAGATGTAATTATTTGGAAAGTGTTTTAAACTAGAGAAGATTACATGTTTCTGCCTAGAGGTCATGAACAAACTCTTTTGTTTAGGCTTTCAAAGGAGTTACATTTGGATCATTAGCTTACAAGCTAATAATAGATTCTTATAGTCACTAAAATTAATAACTAAACTAGATGACTAGATTTAGGGTCTCATTGTGATCTAAATAGTTCATTACTTTGATAATGAGATTATCATAAATAATGACTAAAGCATATTCTGACATTAATACTGGGCTTCCTCTAAGTTAAGACATAATTGCCAATTGAAAGAGTTTAGCATTGGATACGTTAAGTATTAGCTTAGGTAAGAGATATAAGTATATGCCCTATAGCCAATCGGATTGGATAAGGCATATAATAGTTAATAATGCAAACCAATCACTTTAGGTAGTGATTTAAGGTTTTCCTTAATGTTAGTAGCGTGATTGACAATCATGCAAACACTAACAAGATGAAGCCCATGAAACACAATAGCTTTGCTAGTAATAAGTTATGATAAGGAGAGTGTTTCTAAATACATTCCAAGTCATTGCATTGTTAAGACAGGGCATTGACAATAAACAAAAACTAGCATACGATAAAGCTCCATGCATTTGACATTTGTAACTTTTTGATTTTATAAAACTTAAAGTATAGAGATACTTGGGGATAACATATGGGTGCTTGTTTTATGGAAACAAGTTCACTGAACATGGCCCGTATAAGAACTATATTTCATATAGGTCACTTAATTTCTATCGAATATGTTTTCATGTGCTAGTCGTGTATATTAAACCTCAGATTTTTTATAACATGTCATCTTGTATAGGGAGTGTCATGTTTTGATTCCATCATGAATGAGTCCATAATGGATGGATGTTTATGGTAAGGTGGTTTTGGGTATGGCATGAACCAAATTAAGGTGGATGGGTAATCTAGAAATAATTCACCATTCTGAGTGAAATTGGAGACATATCTCATAATTTCTTAGCTTTGGTTAACTTGATAAAGTTGTTGGCAAATGCATTGTGAATTTAAGAAAAAATTATTTCTATAAATTCATGAGGTTAATAGAAAGCTACAAGAACTAATATAGATTGATACATTTCAAGATCTTTCCAGGATATTTGATGAAAGGATGAAAGTACATTAAGAGACTTGTTACAAAAAGTTTCTTAAAGAGATTAAATTGACTCTTCTTGCATACTGGGTGACCATGAGGCCTTGCTCAAGGCCAATCTTGGTCTATAAATATAAATATAAATATACATAATTGGGTAATTATATTTATTGCCGTTAAGATGGAAGCCTAATAGGTCACACACAATAAGATGATCTGTTGATTAAAACTAGGATTTAATTAAGTGTGAATTAAATAAAGGGTATAATGAGGAGGACTTAATTGAATAAGTTTAATTAAAAATAATTTAAGACATAAATTAGATTTGTTAAATTTAATTAGAGATGTATTACTATAGTTATAAAGATAAAAATGTCTTATCAAGATAATGTCTATTTTTAGACGTGGTTTTAGGGATATTATTAAATAAAGCCAAATAAGTATGTTTCAAAATTTAAATATTTATTAGATAATTAAGTAATTAATTACTTAATATTACTTACACGAAGTAAAATTGTTTTTCCTGATTTAGAAAAATTAATTATGAATTAAATTATCTAATGTGTAAATTAGGGGATTGGGTTAAAAGCCCTAATTATCAAGTCAAGAGAGTTTATGAACAACTTAAAGTTAGGTTTGCTAATGGGCTAGGCATGTGGAATAGCTATCCTTGATGTTCTATTGGGCCAAAATATTAATAAGTTAACACAAAAGGCCTAATCTTGGGTAAGCTAATTAAAATAATTTTAATTAGGCTCGAAGACGCTACCAAAGTGGTGCCATCCTGGAAGATGGCTGAAACTAACCCATTAGCCAAGCCTAACCTAGCCCATTATGTATTTAAATACGTTATTAAGGATTTTTAGCTAATCAAGAATACAATGAAACCTCAAGTGCCATTCTTTTATATTCTCTAAGTAGGTATGGCATAACCTTTGTCTTCTTTAGATTTTTTTCTGCTTTAATGCTTTTTTCTAAGTGTTCTTGAATGTTTCTTGACACAATGAAGATAGAAAAATAGTTTTCTAGCATTAAGAAATTAATTTTGCACGAAAGTTATGAAATTGGCCAAATCTTGAAATCCTTATTTCCCTAATCTTCTTCTTCATTGTTGGTATTCTAGGTAAGCTAAAAGTGTTTTTGATCACTATAAAAGTAAAAAATCCATTATCTATCTTAGTGGACTCAATCAAAATCTAGAATTATGATTTCTAGATCTGTTTATTAGAATGCAAAAAAAAAACTACTTCCTTATGGAGTTATTTCTCCTTTTCTTTGGAGTAATAGGTAAGGGAATCATATTCGGATCATATCATATTTGTATCTATTGGCTATATACCTTTTGGTTAAGGCTAGCACTAGAGAACCATCAGAATTTGAGAAGGTTCCAAGAGACATTTGTGTGGATCACCGTTAAAGATAGAATAATTGGACTGCTTTTAATCTTAATGAGAGATTGTAGCAGTCAACCCATGTTGCGCTTATACATGGATTGGCACTATTAGAGTTACAAGTTTCTAAGTAGGTATGATTTCTATCTATGTTTTAAATTACAATCCAAGCACTTGTACATTTCTTCATAAGATCATGATGAAATTCATGTGTTTCTTTGTTTAATTTCACTGCTTATGTTTAATTCTAATTAAACTTTTATACTTATATCGATATGCACAAGCCCAAGATTTCCTTTCATATAGAAATAGCTCTTATGTTCTTGTAGTGTAAGTGATCCTTAGACTTGTGACACTCAGTTATCTTATTTGAGAAGAGTCATGCTTGTATTTTATCACGAATGGGTCCACAATAGATGGATGCTAATGGTAAGGTGTTTTGGGTATGGCATAAATCATATGGTTGGTGAATGAGTGGTCTAGAGAGGATTCATCACCCAAGTGATATAAGAAGACATATCTCACATGTACCCAGCCCATGTCAACTCGAAGTCCTTGGCCAAGGCAATTCTGACTATGGGGTTAACACATAGGGGTTGCATAGTAATATGGAATAGGCTAAGTAGACACTGAACCATGCTCTTGCTAATTCTATGATATATAATGAAAAGATGTTTATTACACAAAGATACTAAACACTGAAGGGCTAGTTAGAACATTACTGATACTCCTTATATTGCTAGATGCCAATCTTGGTCTATAAACATAAAATCTTTTAATTAGGTGATTTATATTTATCAGTAACATAATGAGGGCCTAATAGGTCACATACATAAGGGTGATTAGTAAAAATTGAAATGAGACTTAAATCCAATTTAAATAGGTTAACATGGGTGAGGGGCAAATTATAATTTCTTACAGATTAAAATTTTAACCTAGATATATAATTTATGTTTGCCATCCCATATAGTCTAAGAAGACTTAAAAATTCAACCATCAGACCCTAGCATTCTTGGTTTTCATTTTCTATCTAAAACACTAGGGAGTTGGAATAATTTTAGTTCGTTTGGAAGAAAAATTGTTTTCTTCTTTGCTCTTTGATTTTTGAATCAAGGTCTTTTAAGTGCAAAGGAAGGTTTATTGAAATCTAAGTTATAGGAAGGCTTCTAGCAATAAAGTCTTTACCTTATTAAAGGTTTTATAGGTCGTTTGTATGGATAACTGTTAAAGACTGGATGTTTGGATAGCTTTGGTTTATGACAAACAAACTCAGTATATTTGCTCTTTGGGTCATTAAATTGCTAAAATCTTTTTAAGATTAAGGTACTTTAAGATCTTGATTCATTCTTTACGTTCTTGATTTTAAAGATTAATCAAAATCATGCAAGATGATCCAATTTAGAGAGCCTCGACTTATCTTTTTGATTTGTTTTCACTGTGATCTTAGTTATTTTAATTACAAATTTTTGTTCTATGATTACTTGCTCTGAGATTTCCTACATATTCTTGCTTCATTAACTTTTGTGATGATTACTTAAGGTATGGGTATCTATATTAATGAAGTACAAGTCCAAAGTTTTGAAAAGTTCAAAGAGTTTAGGGCTAAAGTAGGGAAACAAAGTGGCAAGACTATTCTAACTCTTAGATCATATTAGGAAGAAGAATACTTAAGTCAAGAGTTCTTAAATCATCTGAAAAAAGATAATATTCTATCACAATGGACTCTATCACTTAACTAAATATCTGAAAGGTGAATTGAACCTTGTTAAACATGGTTCATTCCATGATGTTAAAAGGAGACCTTTTAATACCCTTTTGAGGATACACCTTAGAGACTTTCGCTTATCTTCTAACTAGGGTTCTATCTAAATCAGCAGATAAGATGCCATATGAGATATGGCATGGCAAGAGACCATTATTGTTTTATCTTAAGGTCTGGGCTATCTTGCTTATGAAACAAACAATGTCTGATAAGCTTGGAGCTAGATTAGATGAATGTAGGTTTATGGGATATCTTAAAGAAACAAGTGGATATTATTTCCATAATTTGACTAAATGAAAAGTGTTTATTTCCGAACAAGCTATCTTTCTAAAAAAAGAGTTCCCACTAAAAGAGTTTAGTAGGAGCAAAATTGATCTTAAAGAAGTTCAAGAACCATAAGATTACATTCCAATGGAACTGGAGTTGAGGGATGAAACATTAGATGCTTTACTTGAAACTTAAGAGACACAAATGATCTAGGAAAATAAGATATGCTTCAAAGAGATATGGATTTCTCATGTATTAAGATGACTTGTTTTGTGATACCAAACCTACCAATTACAAGGAAGCATGTTTAAAATTGACTCTGAAAAATGGCTTAACGCCATGAGGTTCAAAATGGATGCCATGGAGAATAAGCAAGTATGGACTTTGGTTAACCACTCAAAGTAATAAAATCCATAGAGTGTGAATGGAGCCTTAAGAGAAAGACTGACGTAAATGGCAACATGCAAATGTATAAGGCCAGACTAATGGAAAAAGGTTATAATCAAGTTAAGACATTGATTATAAGGAAACCTTTTCACTAGTTGCAATGGAAAAAGGCTATAATCAAGTTAAGATGTTGATTATGAGGAAACTTTTTCACTAGTTGCCATAGTAAAATTTGTTCTGATTATGCTTACCATTGTTGCCTACTACGATCACGATAAATGGTAAATGGATGTAAAAACTACATTTTTAATGGGAATTTGCAAGAGGAAGTGTACATAACATTCGATGCTTTTACATCCAAGTTAAATCCAAATAAGTTATGTAAGTTGAGAAAGTCCATTTGTAGGTGTCAGCAAGCTTCAACTTTTGCAAAGTTGGAATATCAGGTTCTATCATGCAATTAAAGAATTTGGCTTCAAAAAGAATCCCGGTCATCCATGTGTTTACAAAAAGACAAACAAGCAGGCTATTGTTTTCTTGGTGTTATATGTTGATGACATATCATTCATAGGGAATGGCATTCCAATGCTGTAAGCCACAAGGTTTAATTATCTAGACAATTCTCAATAGTAGATTTGGGAGAAGCATTAATCATTATGGGAATTAAGATCTATATAGAGACAAACTAAAATGACGGCTTGGCTTATCCCAATCCACATACATAGGCAAAGTGTTATAGAGGTTTAGTATGGAAAACTCTAAAAGAGGAAACCTACCTATGTTACATAGAATACATTACTCAGAATAGATATGCTAGCATACATTACTCAGAATAGATATACCTTAAAGCATTAGTAAGGGGGCATGGATAAATGTGATTCCATATGCTTCAACAATGGCATCCATTATGTATGCCATGATATGTACAATACCAGATGTATCATATGTTATAAATATCACCAATAGATACTAAAGCAACCATGGTGATAGTCACTACATGGCTATGAAAAATATCTTTAAATACATGTAAAGGAGTAAGCATATCTTTCTAGTTTATGGAAGGGTTAAAGTCCTTGTTAAGAGTTATACTAATGCTAGCTTTCAATCTGATTAGGATGATAGTAAATCATAAAGCAGTTTTATATTTACCATTAATAGTGCTACAATTTGTTAAAAAAGTTCCAAGTAGGCTACAACTGCACACTCAACAATTAAAGTCGAATATATCCTCGCATGTAAGGTAGCGAAATAGGCAATTTGGATGAAGTTCATTACTGAACTTGGTTTGGTTCCAAGCATTGTTGACCAATTACAATTTACTGTCATAACATGGACCATAGCATAAGCTAAAAAACAAAGGTCTTATCACAAACCCAAACATTTGTCATGGTGATATCATGTCATTAAAGACTTTATTGAGAAAAGTAACCTTAGTATAAAATGAGTACCCACAAGGAGAACTTAACTGATCATTTTACTAAAGTTGTGTCACAGTAGAAACATGATCTCTATATAGAGGGTATGGGACCTAGACTAGGCAATTAGCTTTAGTGCTAATGGAAGATTGCTAGTGTAAGCCCTGCAAGCTAATCGCTTTTGATTGTAATACACTAGCATTTAGTGATTTAACATGACAAACGTTAGAATTTATTAATGTTAATGAGGTATTTCATTAACTATAAGATTTTATTTAATAAATTGTTATAAACATTTTATATAGATAAAGCCTATGGAACACATTGGCTTTGCAAAAAAATTGTAATGAGTTACAATTATAGGATCCTTATGATTAAAGTCATGTTTCTAAAATGGTCTTGGTCATTGTATTGTCAAAACAGGGCATTAACAATGCACAAAGAATGGTATATTTTAAGCCTACATGCATTTGATGCTTGCAACCGATCTCATGAGTTGAATAATAGAGATACATAGGCATAGTATATAGTTTCTTGTTAGGTAAAAGAAGTTCACAGAACATGACCCACTATAAGGTTCTATTTGTTATTTCACTTAAGTGTTTATAGAAATACTCTCATGTGTCAGTAGTATAAACGATTCTTGACTTGTGACACCAGGTCAACTTGTATACGGAGTTTTATGCTTAGAAATCATCATGAATGGGCCCACAATGAATGATTGCCTACAATAAAGTGGTTTTGAGTATGACATGAAGCATGCTAAATGTATATAAGTGGCCTAGAAAAGATTCATCACCGCAAATGATATGAGGGGACATATCTCACATGTGCTATCACGTGTTAACTCAAGGTCCTTGACCAAGGCAATATTGATTTTAGAGTTAACACATAAGGGCTATATGTTGGAAAAATAGATCAGTTTGTATAATGAAATTTTAAAATTTTTTAAATTTGATCATATTACATCATGCTGCTTATACAATAAAACCATAGTAATTAGCCTAAGTTGCAGATCTGAATATACCATCCAAGAATTCCAAGATTCGTGTGAAAGCTTTAACCAACTAGCCTTTTCTATTATTCTTTAATTCATGGATGGTAGAGACTTTAGGCACTTTTTGTCTCGATCTACTCTAGATTCATACGGCTTGATTCTCTTTCAAAGACCACCTTTGTGCCAATAGATTAAAAATCATGAGATGTTGTAATTAAAAACCCTAGGGTGGTGCAAATGGTCTAACCTAAAAACCTAAGCACTAACTTTTATTTATATCAAGTAACAAAGAGGCCCTAATTTAATTTTCTCATTAAAAAATTATTTTATCACCTCTATAAAACCCTAATATATGCCTCTAACCTTAATCTGAGTGCCCACCAAATTTTGGACAAGCCCAAATATATCGACATATATTTTGGCCTAATTTCTTTTAAGAAGTTTAGTCCATTTATCCAAATACTAATTAATTTTGATTAAACTATTAATTTTATTTAAGCCAATAATTTTCCATAACTCTATTTTTAATTCGAAATAAAATCATTGTAATTTTATTCGAATAGAATAATTATGTATTAATCATCAAAATAAATATAACTATAAGCAAATAATTATTTTATTCAAAAATTAAAATTAAATAAATAAAAATAAATTTTCTTAATTTGTATAGAATATTCTTCATATTTAGTTTATAAATAAATATTTACATAAGACTTAAAAGATATTAAATTAATTATTTGTATACTTAATTTTTTATATCTATTTAATTTAAATTAATTCTTATATTTACAAAAAGACAAATGTAATTAATTTAAATTATTGATTCTTATCTAAATAAATATTTAATCAAATTAAACAAATATTCTAAATAAATAACACCAAAATTATTTTTTATTTGTTTATCGAAGTAAACGCCTACTTTTTTAGGGAATAGTGTATCTGGTGCAACATTTCACCATATTGAGAATCATCCCACTTTTAGTTTTTCGATCAATAACCATTAGTTAAGGAATTATATTGAGCTAGTAAAGGGACCAATTGGACATATATAATTAGGCTCCAATAACCTATTTATTAATTATTCTACATCGAAGAATTAATCATATAACTATTAATCTCAAAATCATACTACTAAAGACCTGAGACTACACTCACAATTATATACTGTATTACGTTAACTAAATAGCCTTGTAGTCCAATGACTTTGTTATATGTGTAACGTCCTCATACGATATCCATGATCAACTTTAGGTTAAAAAATCCATTGTACCTACTTGATCACCTCATTTTAAAGTTCCATTATACTCTCTATGTGAAAATTATTGTTCACCACATGTGAACAATTAATCACTTAATAAACAACTGATCGAAGCCTCATCTATTTTCACTATCTCGTATAATGCCTTTTAAAAGGATAACCTTAACTCTTTGTAGGAGCTATGATTCCATATCTATAAGTAAAGCTCTCATCGATATGTGACCCTTAGGATTGATACAAGGCCTTCACGTCATCAAAATCCAAAAATCCACTGATTGTATCAATACAAGAGGCCATGTATTGACACATTTGCTTAATGCATTGATACAGAGTGAAGTCGTAGCTAAAATCGTGATTTTTGGCTAAAATATATCAGTATATAAGTAAGTGTATTCAAATAGGCTTTAATTTATTGACATATTTTTCAATGTATTGATTCTCTGGACAAAACTTGCACTCTGTATTGATACAAAATTCTTTGTATCTATACATTTTGTATCTATACATACAAGCAAAATTTGTCTAGTTTGTGACTTTCTTTACCTTTTTGCACCATGTCACTAAAAGACAAAGTTGGCCACAATTTTGGCTCCAAAAATCTTTCAATCTCAGACATAACTTCCTAAAAATAATGTGAATTTCAGTTTTTGGCCTTAAGCTTTGGGTTATAACATTTTTGAATTGTCCATTAAGTTTGGCATAGGGATATTTCATAATATAAGGTGGATTAATGAAGGGCAAGCTAGACAATACTCATTATGTTAACTCACACATGGTCTCTTTCAACTGCCAAAGCTGTACATCAACCAATAAAATGTTGAAAGCTAACTTTTTGGTACAATGACTCAACATGTTGTACATCATAAATGTCCTAAATGCCCCACTTTTACTGGGTTTTTGATGGTTGTACTTAAATCTTATATAATATACATTATGTGCTCAGCCATAAACTTTTTTTCTACATACTTTTTACATTTCTTTACACCTCAGACATTTCTTTTCAACCTTAAATAGGCACTATTCGCATAATTCTTCCTTCACCTCTTCTAAGGCCCTTCTAAAACCTTCCATTTCCTTTATTTCTACCTTTTAATCTTCACTCTATTAATACTATAACCATCAAGCTCCTTCTCTTCATTCCCTTCCTCTGAATCTATAACAAAGAAAGGGAAGTAGTAAGCTTAAATTTTTAGTAGTTTTTTGCTCAAAGGCAGAGATAGTATTCAATGCTTCTTGGGTATGTTGTTTGTCCCTTCTCCCTTTATTTTCTGTTATCATCATCATTACCATCACTTTAATGAGCCATATCTATGTGACCACGATTTTATCAAGATTTTTATGCATTATTGTGGCCTTTGTTAAGGTAGACTTAGGACTTTTGGTTCTTTATTAATCTTTTTACCATGTTTCATTATGTTTATTTTGTTGGTTGGCTTTAGACCATGTTTTAATGTTGTCTTGAAAATTCTAGCAAGCTTCCTCTTGTTTAAATGTGTTTATATCATCTTCTATGGCATGATTCTTGATGTCATTCATGCAGCTAACATCTTCATGCATCATCTTGCTCATCTTGCATCTTCATCATCATTTTCTTATCAAAATGTCATCTTTGTTTGTTTAAACATGGTATTTATGTTTATTGCCATCAATATCATATTTAGTTGATTACATGTTTTTGCAAAATGTTTGTCTGATGTTTGTCAAAAATCATTTTTTTAGAACCTTGGGTCCATATTAACTTTAATAATGATGATTAATATGGACATAATATTTCTCTCAATTGGTCCTCCAATATTGAAGAAAACTTAAGCTTTACAAGTTTGGATTCAAGTTTAAATAAGGTTAAACATTTTGATTTAAAAAAAAAACATCATTTTAACTTGCCTCAAGTTGCTTGTGCCTTGATTTTGTTGTCTAATGTCTCTTGTTAGTAACACGATTAATGGGCTTTTTCATGTCCCAAACTACTCTGGGATTATGCGAATGAGCTTTGAAGCCAATGTCAGTGACCTTTCTTTGTTATGGACATTTAAGTGTCTGTAACCCAAGTCTAGTCCTAGGAAACCCGAATATCAAAGATATCCCTATTTCATGTTGGCAGCACTATAATCGTGACTTGAAAAAATCATTTTTAACCCTAAATGCTTTTTCTTGAATTTTTTGATATTTTTCCCTTAAAAGACATCAAATTATCTTTCCAATGATATCTTCTTGCCCTTGGATCATTCTAGATGAGGGAGTTATGGTTTTTCAAACCAACGTTGTCTGGAATAACTTGAATCAGTGATTTACATTTTGTTTGAGCCAGTTCGGCCCACTAAATTATTGTTTTGGGTTTTTTAAATATTTTCCCTAAAATTTTCATGAAATTCTCTTTTTGTAAAGGTGTATTTTTCACTTAATGATTCTAAATGAGTTCAGGATATTTTTCAAAGTCTGCTACACCATTTCCTCTACACATACTACTAACGTCAAACTGGCCTCAAATTCAAAATTTTTTTCCACCTAGAAATTGATTTTCTAGGATTTTTGAAATATTTTTATATTAATCCTTATTGAGTTACCTTTCTGATCATATCTCACCCAACTCCTACCACCTTTAAATTAACTCAAAATAAATTAGAAAAGGGATAGCACAATGTTGTCTTTATTTTTGACATTTTATCCAAATTAATCGATTTTCCAAAGTCCTTCTCTAAGGCATTTGAATGCCTCAAGGTGAGTTTAATCAACCCTTATCGAGTCTAAAAACATATGGCAACCTTCTTTTGGGCTCGGATCAAGGCATAACCATTTTTTTTCAAATTTTATCAATTTCTATTTTTGTCAACACCTATCTTTTTAAATAAAAAATTATCAATTTCGTCATATGTCAAGAAATAGTCAATTTTCATTAATATAAATTTTCCAATCTCTCTTTTTCAAAAATTAATAAAAATAAATTTTTTTCATCCTCAAATTTTCCTAAACTTTGCAAGATTCCAACCTGATTTTCATGCTTCAATCAACCAGTGGAACCAAACACATCTAAAAGATACATCCTAATTTTCCCTATCCTTTACTTTTTTTGTGTGATCTATTTTATGCAATATTATCTTCTTTTTGTCTTACTAATAAATTTCTCTTCATGATGTTCATCTTGCATTCATATTTCCAAATAGTTTTCAGAAATCACCAAAACAATGTTTCATGCCGGTATCCCTTCAAAGCTTGACATGAAATATACGATTTTTCAAAATTAAATCTAGAGATCATTTTTTAAAAAATCTGTATGTTTCCCACCTCTCTAGGACATATATTGGATTGAATTTTTTCTTGAAACCCAAATTTACTATTTTATCCAAATTCATGCATAAAAGGGGATTATATCAAAATAATGACAAGCCAAAACTGAGGAAATCAAAATCAAGTTAAGACATAGCTAGGTGGTACCAAATTCAGGCGTCATGCCCTATGCGTAACTAACTCTCTATCGTAACAGTAGAATCTCTAGATTAAACAAACCATGGAATCAATGTTTTAAGTTTTGTAAATCTAAATGTCGTTTCCAACAGGCATCTAATCAAGCCTAACCTAAATAATAGTGGCAACTCCATGTGTTGGCTTTCATGGTTGCCATCTAGGACCAGTTAAATGAGTAATTCACCCGATGGTACTCATTCATTATTAAAGAGCTGAGAATCTATAGTTTCTTGCTCTCATCATGTCAAAAAAGAAGAGTCCTAATCAAGAAGACACTTTTTTATCAAGAAAATTTTTTTAAGTCATTGCCGCACTTCCTTTATGAAAAATGCATTGCCAAAAATCAAAAGTTGTGAAGACCTTATATGATATTCCTAGGAATTTGACCAATTAGTTTCCTAATAGCTCAAGGAAGCTAGATAGGTAAAGTCCATAACCATTTTAGTAGATTGCATGCATTAGTTTTATATTTTAATAGATATGGGATATATGATTGAATAGATGCTAAATGTGCTAATCAAATAAAGTAATAAGACCTAAGATAAATGATAAAAGTCCCTTGTAAAATATTAAGCCCATGTCAAAACATGAAACACCTTTCATTATTCATAACAAGATACTCGAGTTCCAATCATAGAAAATTATTGAGTCGCTCAAGGTCCCATCTACCTAAACTACTTAAGTTATGAATTATTTTATGGTTCGGATGTGTCACGCTTGACCATATAACTTTAAAGGTGATGGTTAGGTGAAGTGCATATAATGCATTTAGGTAAAGAGCTACCACCTGACTGATCTACGAGTTGCATAGAGATATATTCGATAAACTAAGTTACCTATCCAATTAGTTTTTACATGATATGTTGAGCCACTTAAGGTCATATAAGGATGAAAGGGGTCCTAACTCATTGAAAAGATTCAAAAGTTAAACTTCTTGTATTATGGTTGAGGGCTATAATGTCAATAAAATAATAAGGACAATCAATAAAGTTGTAAAATCTTACTTAATGTTTGAAATTGCAAATTATTAACGACAAAATGTTTTGGTTCATAATGGATATAAAGATAACATGACTAATAGACTATCTCTAAGTAGCATTTGTGATCTTACTAGATTTAATAGGCCAAATTCCATTTACTAGTCCTACATTGAAAAGCATATCCTAGAATAACCCAGTAGGTTAGGGGTAGTCTCTCAAATTCGTATTGATGAACTTGATCCAGCCACTTTATGATAATGGGTAGTATGACACTCGAACTTCGAAAGGAAAAAGTGGCTATTTAAGTTCATGAAATCATCTGATACCTTAAAAAATTATTCTATAAGGATAATCATAATGAAAGGTTTGACATCCCTAAAGAATTGTTCTTAAGTAAGATGTCAGAAGGTAGACTAATCAGGCCTTATATGATAGGATGTATTTCAATACCTGAGCACTTTAGATTGATCATGATCCATGCGGTATCCATAAACTTTCTTTTGAAAAAAGATAAAGGAATATGCTAATATAGTGGAGAGCTAGATTACTAAAGTAAAGATTGCAAGGAATACTTTGATATAATCAAAAGTAAGAAACTTGCAAAGTTTTAATATAAAATCAATATCAACATTAATTCACTTTTCTTGGTATATAATAACTAGAAGTTGGTACCTAAATATGTATAACATATTCTAAGGCCCAAATGAAAGGAGTGGTGAAAATGGACCATATGAAATGGCAACCTTGTTGATATTGATCAAAGCATGCCTTCTTAATTCATGTTTTTGAAACATAACCATGATTTATTGGTAAACATTAGATGTTTATTTTTGACATTCACATGCCAACTGAGAATGATTTCTAGCATTTAATACCATGCTTGGATTCATTCCTCACTGAATAAATCATTACACATGGAAATTATTCTATTGTATGGTCCCATTATTCTCAAACATACAACTTGCAATAGTATTGAGAATAGTAAACGACCTATAATTATAGGATTCAAAAATAATTTTTGAATCCAATTCCTTTTAAATCAACAAATGTAGGATTTAGTGGGAAGCATTTATGGTTCTTTAGAAGTTAAAGATCATAATTTGACTTGGTGATAAATAGCCATGATGTTAAAAATGAAATTATTTAGAAAGTGCTCCAAACTAAAATGGATTCCATGTTTATACCTTAAAAGTCATAAAAAGACTCTTTTGTTTAGACTCATAAAAGGAGTTACATTTGGATCATTGGCTTATAAACTAATAAAATATTCCTAATAGTTGTTAAAGCAACAACTAAGCCATATGATTAGAATCTAGGTCTTGCTTTCATCCGAATAGTTAATAACTTTGATAATGAGATTATCATGAATATGACCAAAACATATTCTCACAATAGCACTAAAGTTTTGTCCAAGGTGAGACACAATTGCTAACAAAAAGAGTACGAGATTAGATGTATTAATGATTGGCTTAGTGTAAGTAAGAGTTGTTAATATATGCACTAGAGCCATTAGTTTATATGAGGCATATATAGGGCAATAATGCAAACCGATCACTTATGTTAATGATTCAAGGTTTTGCTTCATGTTAGTGGCATGACTAAAAATCATGCAAACACTAATTGGATGAAGCCTAGGAAAAATAATGGCCTTGCAAAGTTATAAATGAGTTATGATGATAAAATCTTTACACATTAAAGCCATGTTTCTAAAAACGTTCCTAGTCATTGTATTGTCAAAACAAGGCATGACGATGCAGAAAGACCAACATATGCTAACCCTCTATGCATTTAATGCATACAACTCTTTGATCCCTTAGAAGTTAAGTATAAAGATACTTGGGGATAGCATATGGCCACTTGTTTTATGGAAACAAGTTCACTCAATTTAGTATAAGTTACTCAAGTGTTTATGGAATATATTTTCATGTGCCAGTCATGAATATGAAGAATCTAATCCGAGGCATCTAACACCTATTGTTTGGATTTGGCAAGACTATTTAACAACAAAAATTTTATTATACCAAACAGCATCAAAAAGTCATCTTATAAGCCTTTGGTCGATTTACTCATAATAAGAAAGAAAAAAAATCTAATTTCATACTAATTCAAAAAGGTCCATCCTCTCATATTAGAATAAACTTTGTCTGATCTTGTACACAAAGTCTGATTGCCAAAAACCAAAGTTGTCCGCATGTTTAGCCTTAAACGGAGTTCTATATAGGTAACTCATAAATCCTTTGAAAGGTAAAGACTCCTCTATATGAAGGTCTATCTAGTAGGTTAGGCTTTAAAAACCTTCCCTAAACGATCTCTGTATGCACCAAAATCAAGAAAATTGAAAAAAAATGATGAAATCTAAAAAAGTAATGGTGCAAAAACCAAGATTTCATGAATCCTCCTTGGAGAAGATAAAATGATGCCTATACATTTTCTCCTTATGTTAGGGATGGTATATGTAGGGTTTAAATACCCAGGGTTAGCCTTTGCTTATTTGCACTTTGGACCTTCATTTTTGAACATTCAAAAACTCTCGAGTAACTTTTACTCTATTAGCAATTTAATCCCTATCTCATTTTAATTTCATAAAGTCACCATTATGTGTGTGACTTAATAGACCTCCATTATAATGGTAATAAATATAAATTTGCTCGGTTAATAATAATTTATATTTATAAAACAAGATTGGTATCTAACAATGCATCATAGTTACCCTATATGTAAGAAAAGTCAAATTGGTTTTAACAAGCCCTTTTATGCACAAACTCAGTATAATTCAATCCTTTCATCATATATCTCAAAAGAGGTAAGAGTTTGGTGCAATATGTAGTCTTAACCCATTCCACATTAGCATGCAACCCTTATGTGTTAACTCCATAATCAATATTGCTTTCGCTAAGTTCTTTGAGTTAACACATGCCAAAAACAACTGGGATATGTCCCCTTATATCACTTGGCATGAAGAATCCTCTCTAAACCACTCATTACCTTTAGTATGCTTCATATCATACCTAAAATCACCTTTAGTTGGAATCCATCTATTTTTAACCCATTCACAATTGATCTCTAAGTACGGTAATTCACATACAAGGTGACCTAATGTCACAAGTCTAAGAATCACTTAAAGTACCAACACATTAAAGTATTTTCCATAGACATGTGAGTGAAATGACAAATAAAACTTTCTCATTAGGTCATGTTTAGTGAACTTGTTCTTATAACAAGCACAAATATAATGTCTTCGAGTATCTCTATACTTATGGACCAATTGCATGCATCCTATGCATAGAGGCTTGCTTATGCTGGTCTTTGTGCATTGTCAATGCCTTGTCTTGAAAATACAATGACCAAGAATATTTTTAGAAACACGACTTTGATGCATACGGATCTCATAATTGTAACTGTTTACGATTTTCTTACGAAGCCAATATGCTTCATAGGTTTTATATAATAAAATTTAAACAAGCAATAGTGGATTAATCTTATGGATAAAGAAACAGCTCTTATTATGTTAATCAAATATAATGTATGTTACATGAAATGACCAAATGCTAGTGTATTACAAGTTCAATTGATTGGCTTGAGTAGCTTACACTAACAATCTCCTGTTAGCACTAAAGCCAATTACTTATATTGTTAAGTCACATACTCTCCATATGGTAATGATGTTTCTGCTAGGGTAGAACTTAAGTGAAAGGATTAGCTAAATTGTCCTTAGTGGGTGCTTATTCCATATAAACATCATGTATTTCTATTAAATCTTTAATAATGTGATATCAATGAAATGAATGTTTAGATTTATGATAAGACCTTGGTTCCTTAGTTTGAACTATGGCTTTATTGTTATCAAAGTAAAATGGTATTCAATGAACAATCCTTGGACTCATACCAAGTCTAGTAATAGATTTTTTTATCCAAATCACCTCTTTTATAGTCTCATACTCGGAGATTTATTCAATTTTAATTGTTAAATCTGTAGTTATTAACTATTTAGAACTTTTCCAACTAACTCTAGTTCCATGAAGGGTAAAAACATACCCACTTTTGACTTGTAGTTGTCCCAATCTGATTAGAAGATAGTATCAGTGTAGCCTCTAAGTCGAAGCTTAACCCCTCCATAAACAAGAAAGATATCCTTAGTTCTATGTAAATACTTTAGGATATTCTTCACAATAGTCTAATAACCCTTACTAGGATTACTTTGGCATCTACTCATAATACTTTGAGTTTATGATACATTTGGTCTAGTATATAACATGGCAAACATGATGGATCCAGCTGCAGAGGCAATGGAATCTCATCTGTATGTGCCTTTTCATTTGATGCTTTAGGACATACCTCTTTCTAGTAATACATACCATGAACCATGGGTAAATTTCCTCTCTTAGAGTTTTTCATCTTAAACCTTTTAAGAATCTTATCTATATATATTGATTTGGATAATCCAAGCATTCTTTTTAATCTATCTCTATAGGTTTTAATTCCCACAATGAATATTACTTCTCTAAAATCCTTCATAGAGAATTATCTAGATAACCAGACCTTAGTGGTCTGCAGCATATCTATGTTGTTTCCCATAAGCAATATGTCATCAACATATAACAACAAGAAAATGATTGCATGCCTGTTTATCTTCTTATAAACACATAGATCATCAGGATTCTTTTGAAGCCAAATTCTTTAATTGCTTTATCGAATCTAATATTCCAACTCTGAATGCTTGCTTTAGTCCATAAATGGACCTCCTAAGTTTACACACCTAATTTGGATTTGACGTGATATAAAAACCTTTAGGCTATGTCATATATACCTTCTCTTGTAGATTCTCATTAAAGAATATAGTTTTTACATCTATTTGGCATATCTTATAATCATCATATACGGCTATTGCAAGCAATACCTGAATGGATTTTACCATGGTCACTTGCTAAAAGGTTTCCTTATAATCAATGCCTTTTACTTGATTATAACTTTTTGCCACTAATATGGCTTTATATGTGTGTTCATTGCCTTCCACATCAGTCTTTCTTTTAAAGACATTTACACCCCATAAGTTTTTATCCTTTCAAGTAGTTTAACCAAAGTCCATAATTAGTTGAAATCCATGGCGTCTATCTTGGATGGCATTAAGCCATTTTTTGGAATCAATGCCAAACACTATTTCTTTATAAGTGGTAAGATTAATATCACAAGGTAAGCCTTCTTGGTTCATGAAATCTGCATCTTTCTAGAGCTTACCTGATCCTCCCTGATTATCAAAGTAATTATGTTTCTTAAGCAAAGGTTAGGCATCTAATGCTCTAATCATGGGTTTAAGTTCCATAGGAATGTTTGTTTATGGTTTTTGAACTTTTCAAGATCAATTTTACTTTCATTAAACCCTTTAAGTAGAAACTCTTTCTCTAGAAAGTGTCCATGCTTTGAGACAAACATCTTTTGATCATAAGGATGGTTAAAATAGGATCCAGCTTATTTTTTAGGATGCCCTAAAAATTTACATTTGACGAACCTTGCTCTAAGCTTATTAGTCACTACATGCTTTATGTAAGTAATGCATCCACAAATCTCTGTGGCTTTTTACTTTTCCACATCTCATATGGTGTCTTATCAATAGAATTGGAAGAAACTGTATTTAGAAGATTAGCAACAATTTCTAAGGTGTATCCTCAAAAATATATCAAAAAATTAGCTTTAGGCATCATATAATGAACTATGTCTAACAAGGTTTGGTTTTTCCTTTCAATCATTCTATTGCAGTGTAGAGTTTCAAGTAGAGTCCATTATGACAAAATCCCATTCTCGATCAGATGATCCAAGAATTCTTGACTTAAGCATTCCCCTTCTCATTAGATCTAAGAGATAGAATACTTTTTCCAGTTTGTTTTTCTACTTCAACCCTATGCTCTTTGAACTTTTCAAAAAGCTTCAAACTTATACTTCATTAAGTGCACATACCCATACCTTGAGTAATCATCGGTAGAGGTAATAAAGCAAGAGTACCCATTTCTAGCCACTATATTCATTGGTCCACATATTATGCCTAATAAATCACTAGCCCTTTCATTATTACTAGTGAAAGATAACTAGGTCATTTTACTAAGGAGACCATGTTCACATGTTCAACATGATTCAAAATCAAATGGGTTCTAATAACCTTGTTTATATAACTTGGCTATCCTAGTCTCATTGATATGACAAAGTCTAGAATACCAGATGTGGGTTGTACTTGGGTCATTCTTCTTTGCTATCTTCACATTTCTGTTGTGTAAGGCATATCAGGATCAAGTATAAATAGCCAATCTTTAATAAGGCTGGTTTATAGACCATGTTATTCAGAATGATAGTGTAATTATTACCTTTCATTCTAAACTCGAAATCATCGTTATCAGTGAGGTATGATATTGAAGTGATGTTTCCAGACAATTCAGGAACATAAAGACATTATTTTAGTTCTAAAGTCATGTCTGAAGACAACGATAAGGTACAAGTTTTGATGGTAGCAACTGCAACTTTTACTCTATTACTCATTCTTAAAACCATCTTATTAGAGCCTAACTGTCTACTATTCTTCAACAAATTTATGTTATTCATAAGTGTGACCCCTACCTTAAATCAATAACCGAGATAGTTGAATTGATAGAATAAAGTAATTCAATTCAATCATGTAAAGGTCAACCACCTTCCTTTGATTGAGAACATTTCTCAATTTAACATACTAGTCCTAACATTTTGGGCTTATGGCATTACATATGCCTCTTAGTACAATTATCATAATTACCATTATCAGCAACCTATATGAAATAAGTATTAATTAGTTTTCATGTGTTAAACCAATATTAACAAGGTATTAGATCTTTATTAGCCTTCCCACTAATTTTTCATGATAATAGCCTTTACTACTATATGAAAATCTCTTTAAAGTATTTCTAAGGGGCTAGCACACTTTCAAAATGTTGCAACCTAGAGCAACTCGATAAATTATTACAAGCCTAGTTAGGTAGGTAAAATGGCTTACCAATTGCATGCCTATGCAACTCCTAGATCAGTTAGGTGGTAACTTCTTACCTAAATGTACCATATACATTAGGCCTAACCATCACCTCTAACATCACATGGTTAAGTGCAACACATATGAACCATACAACATTAGTTGAGTAAGACTTATTACTTATAACTCAAGCATTTTTGGCTAGAAAGGACCTTGAGTGACTCAACAAATCACCCACAATTGAAACTTAGATAGCTAGTTATGAATAATGAAAAGTGTCTTTATCATTCATTATATGTGACTCAATATTGTACGAGGGCTTTCATTTGTTCATTTTAATTAAACTCTCATCTTTGTCAACATGCATAGCATATTCTATTATCGCATAAAATAAATCTAATACCATACATTCTATTTGGATGATTATGGACTTTACTCCTAAAGTCACTGAAGGAGATTACTTGGTCAATTCTTAGCTAATTACAAACAAAGCTTTATAAGTGTTCTTGCAACCTTCCAGGCTTTATGGCACCTACGCTTAGATCTCAATCTTTGAATTACAAAACTTTTTTCTTAACTAATCCTATCCTTACACTTCTATGTAAATTAATTACACTTAAAATAAAGAAATCTCGAGTTACATTTAAGGGGAATTAGATGAGAAAAAAATTTTTATATCCTCAAAAAAATAAGAGATAAGGCTAGGTATGCAAACCCTATTTAAAAATTATAATACATGTGAACAATCAATCATCCACAAATCATATTAGGCTTAAGTCGATAACCATCTGATACATCCATAACATTTATCAATATATTTAGATAAATATTAACTTGGTTTCTAATCATCAATTTCAATTAGTCTCTTAAATTTTATCATAGTTTAATTAAAAAATAATAATTTCTTACATGATTAATCTTTATCCTAATCTTATTATGACAAAACCTAATCCAATTAGGATTAAATCATTTAAATTAAGATTTATCCAATCTTATCTTAAACAATTTAAGATTTAATTAATTGGATAATTTTAGCTTGGTGATAATTAGGAGCTTTATTAGAGGCAAAGTCTATCTAAATAGAATCCCAATTGCATCTAACTGGCTAACTTTTAGCTAAATTAATTTTTTTAAATTTAATATTATCTTTGTCTTGGCCAATGATATCAAGCCTTAAAAGACAGACTCCTGATAGGAACAAACTTAAAACCTAGGAGGTTGGCACAAAAAAGGACTCCAATCCTCCCGGGTTTGTCATTCATATGATGGCTTCCATCGGGCATTCAAATGCAAAGTTGCCACCAATTGTTCACCGCTATTGAACCTCTGATATTTGTTGCAAATTCCAGCATCATATAATGCCATTAATTCCTCAATTAAGGTGTCAAAGGATTAGTTTGAATGCATCTATGAAGTATGTGCACATACCACATCCAAAATGGCACTGATTTGAAAGGTTTTCATCCTAAACCTTTTTTGGATTTGTCCAACAAGTCATGAACTTTTCATGATTCTTCCAAGGCTAGAAAACATGAAAAATGTTGCACCAAACAGCAATCAAAATTAGGAAATTTTTAGGCTGCTTGAAAACCACCAAACCAAACTAATTTTTGGGCGGACAACACTCACACATCATATTTAATCATCGCAAAATTATTGAAAATAATTTTAAATAATTAAAAGATGATTAAAGATACATCATTATCATGCTGCATGTGAAAATTTTAAAAATATTCAAGGCAAAAATTGCAGTATATAGACTAATTCGAAGGAAAATTGTTTTATCGTTGGCAAAAACTAAGTTTATGATCAATCCAAGCTAATAAGGAGGCTCTAATACCACTTGAAGAATCTAATCCTAGGCATCCAATGTTTGCTATTCAGATTTGGTAAGACAGTTTAACAAAAAAATTATTAAAACTAAAAAACACAAAATAACACAGTAGAATCTTACAAAACAGCATAAATGGATCATCTTATAAGCCTTTAATTGATCTACTCATAATAAGAAAGAAAGAAATCTAATTTCATATCTCAATGCAAAAAGGTCCATTTTCTTGGATTAGAGCAAACTTCGCTTCGATCTTATACACCAAGCTTAGTTGTCATAAACCAAAATTGTCCACACTCTAACCTCTAATAGTGATCCATATAGGTGATTCAAAAATCCTTTAAAAGGGAGAAACTCCTCTATTTTGAGATCGTGCTATTGGATTATGTTTTAAAAACCTTCTCTAAATGATCTTTCTATGCACTAAAATCAATAAAATTGGAGACAAATTATTTTTTACTAAAATCTAAAAAAATGCATAAAAACCAAGATGCCACAAATCCTCATTGGGGAAGATGAAATAATGCCTTTAGGGTTTTTTTTATGTTAGGGATGGCATATGTAGAGTTCAAATATCGAGGTTAAGTGTTTTGAAGCTTTTTCTTATTTGCACTTAAGCCTCTTAGTTTTGAACAAATTCAAAAACTCCTCAATAACTTACTCTTTTGGCAATTTAATCCTTATCTCATTTTAATTTCATGAAGTCACCCATGTGTGACCTATTAGGCCTCCATCGTAATGACAATAAATATAAATTTACTCAGTTAAGAGTAATTTATATTTATAGACCAAGATTGGTATCTAGTAATGCATCATGGCCACCTGATATGTAAGAAGAGTCAAATTGATTTTGACAAGCCTTTCAGTGTATAATCTCAGTGTAATTCAATCATTTCATCATATATCCTCGAATAGGTAAGAGTTTGGTGCAATGTCTACTCTTAAGCCATTTTATATTTGTATGCAACCCTTATGTGTTAACTCCATAATTAATATTGCCTTGGCTAAAGTCTTTGAGTCAACTTGGGCCAAGAACAATGGGGTATCCCTTTATATCATTTGGGTTGGTGAACCCTCTCTAGACCACTCATCCACCTTCAATATGCTTTATATCATACCTAAAATCACCCTTATTTGGAATTTCTCTATTGTGAACCTGTTCGCAATGATCTCTAAGTATAATCATTCACATACAAGGTGACTTAATGTCACAAGTCTAAGGATTACTTATACTATTGATGCATGAGAGTATTTTCCATAAACACTTGAGTGAAATGCTAAATGAAACTCTCATAACTGGTCATGTTCAGTGAACTTGTTCTCATAACAAGCACCCATATGATGTCCTAAAATATCTCTATACTTCAACTTATAAGATTAATTTCATACATCCTATGCATAAGGCTTACATATGTTAGTCTTTGTGCATTGTCAATACCCTATCTTGATAGTACTATGAGCAAGAATGTTTTTAGAAACATAATTTTGATGCTTAGGGATCTCATAATTGTAACTCTTTAAAATTTTCTTGCAAAGCCAATATCCTTCATAAAATTTATTTACATAAGATTTAAGTAACTAATAATGGATTAATCTCATGGATAAAGAAATAGCTCATATTATATTAATCAAATAAAATATATGTTACATAAAATAACCAAATGCTAGTGTATTACAAGTTTAACTCATTAGCTTGCAGAGCTTACATTAGTAGTATATTAGTCCTTAGACTTGTGATACCAAGTCATCTTGTATGAGGAGTGTCAGAATTTGACTCCATCACGAACAAGTCCACAATAGATTGATGATTATGGTAGGGTGGTTTTGGGTATGGCATGAACCATATGAAGGTGGATGAGTGACCTAGAGAGGATTTACCACTTAAAGTAACATTGGTGATATATACTATTTGTTCTTGGCTTTGGTTAACTTAATAAAGTTGTTAGTCAATGCATAATGATTTTAGGAGAAACTGTTTCTTTAAATTCTTAAAGTTAATCATAAGCTACAGGAACTAATAAATTGCTACATAAGTAGACGTTATGCCATGCTTATGGTGTGATATTTGGTGAAATGGTTGAATTACACAGCAAAGCTGTTTACTGAAAAGTTTCCTCGAGGTCATATTGACTTTTCAACATTTGGGTGGTCATGATGGGTTGCTAGATCCCGCTTTTGATCTGTAAATATAATTAATAAGATTAATTATATTCATCACCAACATGTTGGGAACCTAACTGGTCACACATAATAAAATCTGTTGATTATAATCAAAATTTAATTAAGTATGACTTAATTAAATAAAAGGTAAAATGAGAAGAACTTAATTGAATAAGTTCAATTAAGAATAATTTAAGGCATAAATTAGATTTATGAAATCTAAGTAGAGATGCCTTAATGTGGGAGAAAAGATAAGAATGTCTTATGAAGATCATGCCTAATAGTAGGTATCTAAATAGGGATATCTTGGTTTTTGTGGTTGAAAAATCATTTTTAGCAAATTATATAATTATTTGATAATTATTTAATAACATTTACATGAAGCAAAATTGTTTTACTTAGATGAGAAATTTAATTAAGAATTAAACGTTCTTGAATATAAGTAGGGGTTAGCCTAAAAGCCTTAAATATGAAATCTAATGAGCTTAATTTTGAATAAATCTTATTTAGACTTGATATGGGTTTAGTGCTTCACTGGTGGGCACTATTGGATTTCTATTAAGCCAAGATATTAATTAGTTAATACTCAAGCCCAATCCTTAATGGACCAGGTAAAAGAGTTTCACCTGGATCCCTAAAATAACTCTAAAAGTGGCATCACCTTCTGGGTATGTTAGTAATTGTCTCAATTGACCAATTAGTTAAGTCTAGCCTAATTATAAGTGTATTAATATACATTACTAGGTTGACTTGGCTAATATAATGTTTCTAAAATCTTTAGGTGCCAACCCCTAAACTTTTTAGTAATATATGCCCTAGAGCCAATCAGATTAGAGGAGGCATATATAAGTTAATAATGCAAACCAATCCTTTAGTTAGTGATTCAAGGTTTTCCTTAATGTTAGTTATGTGATAGACAATCATGCAAACATTAATTAGATAAAGCCCATAAAACACAAAACCTTTGCAAAATTAATAATTAGTTAGACAATGAAGTCCTTATGCATCAAAACTCTGTTTCTAAAAATGTTCCTAATCATCATATTGTCAAGGAAAGGCATTGAGAATGCACGAACACTAGCAAATGCTAAGTCTTCTTGAGCTTGATGCATGTAACTCTTTGATCTTATAAAAGTTGAAGTATCGAGATGCTTAGGGATAACATATAGGTGTTTATTTTGTGAAAACAAGTTCACCAAACATGGCACGTATGAGAACTTTATTTAAGTATCTATATAATATGTTCTCATATGCTAGTCATGTATATTAGTCCTCAGACTTATGATACTAGGTTATCTTGTATGAGAAGTGTCATACTTTGATTTATCTGAAATGGGTCCACAATGGATGGATACTTAAGGTAGGGTACATTGGGTACAACATAAATCATATGGTGGATGAATGAGTGACCCAAAGAGGATGCACCACTTTGAATAACATTGGAGATATATCTTACATGTTCTTGGCTTTGGTTAGCCTGATAAAGTTATTGGCCAATGCATAATGAATTTAAAAGAAATTGTTTTTCTAAATTCATGAGGTTAAGAAAAGCTATAGGAACTAATATTGATTGATACATGACTATACATTGTACCATGTTCGTTGTCTTTTAAAGATAACTGGCGAAAAGACCAAAGTGCACTGAAAGGTTGATTACTAAAAGGTTTTTTGAAGAGGTCATATTTACTCTTCGTGCATACTAGGTAGCCATGATCCCTTACTAAAGGCCAATCTTGGTCTATAAATATAAATACACTTAATTGGATAATTATATTTATTGATGTCATGATGGAAGCCTGATGGATCACACACAATAAGATGATCTATTTTATTAAAATCGGGACTTAATTAAGTGCAACTTAATTAAATAAAATAATGTCTAAGACTTAACTGAATAAGTTTAGTTAAGAATTATTTAAGACATAAATTATATTTATGAAATCCAATTAGAGATGTCTTAATATGGTAATAAAGACAAGAATGTTTTATCAAGATAATGTCATTTGTAGATATGATTTTAGATATACTATTATATAAAGCCAAATAATAAATAATTATTTAATTAATTATTTAATATTGTTTACATGAAGTAAAATTATTTTACTTGGGTTAGAAACTTTAATTATGATTCAATTATCTATCATGTAAATTAGGGGATTGGGCTAAAAACCCTAATTATCAAGTTAATGGAGTTTAATTATGAACTACTACAAGTTGGGCTTACGAATGGGCTTGGTGCATGGAATAGCCATCCTTAGTGTGCTATTGGGCTAAAATATTAATAAATTACTATTATGGCCCAATCTTGGACAAGCTAATTAAAATAGCTTTAATTGGGCTCCAAGAAACACTCTAAGTTAAGGCCACCAATAAAGCTTGTTTAATGGGTTTAGTGCATTCATTAAATAGCTAAACCTAGTCCATAAGGCCTATATATACAACACTAAGTCTTTTCGGCAGATAATTGGTTGTCAAGAAACCCTAGCAAAGAACCATAGATCTACTTAAAGGCTATTGCACCAACCCTTATGTTCCTTTAAGCCTTTTTATGCACCAATTCATATTTTAAGTGATCTGAAAGGGTTTTTCAATCACAATGAAGGTAGAAATTCAGTTTTCTATCCTAGTGGAATCAACCGAAATTAAGAATTATGATTTTTGGATCAGTTTATTAATGTCTGCAACAAAACAGTCACTTTTTAAAGGTGTTTAGGCGTAAACATGGTTTCCTTATGGTTTGAAATTGTTTCTGATCATAGTGGAGGTAGAAAATAAGTTTTGTAGCTTAAAAGAATCAAACATACTCAAAAATTGGGATATTTGGATTCATTTTCCTATATCTACAAAAAACATCTACTCTGTTATAGAGTTATTTTTCTCTTCTCTAGATCAATAGAAGGGGAATTGCTCCTATATCGCTTCAAATCTAAATTTGTTGGCTATATATCTTTTAGTTAAGCTTGAAAAGTCTATTGGCTAGCAGTAATGAACCATTGAACCTCATGAAGGTTCCTATCAGCATCTGTATAGATCACCGTTAGAGTTAGGACATTTATTCTGCTTGTAGCCTTAAGAAAAGATCATAGTGATCAACACATGGTGCGTTCGTGGAGGGATCGACACATTTAGAGTTATAAATCTCCTAATAGGTATGATTTCAAATAGATCTGTGTTTAAAAATTACTATCTAATAACATATAAATATCCTTCTAAGATCTTAAGGGAATTATGGTGTTTCTTTGTTTGCTTTCATTGCATATGTTTGATTTTTATTAAATTTTTATCCTTATAGCAATATACATGAGCTCAGATTTTTCGTTTCATTCCCTCAAGAAGGGCAATGTTAGCATTAGCCCCACAAGCTAATCAGAGTGACTTCTAAGGCAGTTGCAGTTAATTATTTCATGTAATCAAATGTATATTTATTTAACATTATAAAGTTAACTCTTTATCCATAAGGTGTAATTGTATAATTGTTATAAACAACTTATATAAAGCCCATGAAACACATTGGTCTAAAAAGAGACTTGTAAAAAAGTTGTAATTATTACATAACCTGATGGTTTTATGTTCAAAGTCAAATCCAAATTAGGTACGTAGATTAAGAAAGTCCATATATAGGCTAAAACAAGCTTCACAGAGTTGAAATATCAAATTTGATGTAACAATTAAAAAATTTGGCTTCATAAAGAATCTTAATGATCCATGTGTGTATAAAAAGATAAATGGGCAAGCTATTATTTTCTTGGTGTTATATGTTGATGACATATTGCTCATAAGAAACGACATATCAATACTGTAGGCTACTAATGTCTGGCTATCCAGACAATTTTCATGAAGGATTTGGGAAAAGTAGCATAAATGCTTGGAATTAAAATCTAAGGAGATGGATTCAAAAGACTGCTTGGCTTGTCCTAACCCACTTATATAGGTAAAGTGTTAAAGAGGTTTGCATGGAAAACTCTAAACAAGAAAATTTGTCTATGGTAATAGCGTGCATTACTTGAACCAAATATGTCCTTAAACATAAGATGAAAAAGCACGGATTATGAGATCCTATATGCCATGGCTGTTGGATCCATTATGTATGTTATGTTACGCACAAAAGTAGATGTATCGTACACTCTGAGCTTCATGACTAGGTATCAAAAGTGATCCTAGTGAAAGTTACTAGATCACTGTGAAGAATATCCTTAAATACTTATGAAGGACTAAGGATATCTTTCTAGTATATGGAGGGGCTGAACTCTATGTAAGGGATTATACTAATGCAACTTCCAATCTGATTCAGATGATTGTAAATCGCAAAATAGTTTTGTATTTATCCTTAACGATGCTACAGTTAGTTGGAAAGTTCCAAATAGGCTACAATTATAGACTCAACAACTAAAGCTGAATACATCTCCGCGTATGAGGCCACTAGTGATGTAATTTGGATTAAAAAGTTTATCACCAAACTTGGTATCATTCCAAGCATTGTTGATCCAATACCACTTTACTATGATAACAACAGAGTAATAGCATAAGCTAAGGAACCAAGGTCTGATCACAAATCCAAACATGTGTTACAGCGATATCACGTCATTAACGGCATTATATAAAGACAAGTCATTAGTGTGGAATGAGTACCTATTGAGGAGAACTTAGCTAATCTTTTCACTAAAGTTCTATCCCAGTAGAAACATGATCGCCATATGGCAAATAGGCTAAGAGATATAAGCGATTGGCTTTAATACTAGTAGGAGATTATTAATGTAAGTCCTACTAGCTAATTGTTATGGCTTGTAAGCTATTAGAATTTAGTGATTTTATGTAATCAAACATTATATTTATTTACTATTATAAAGGTATTTCTTTATCCATATGCTGAAATTGTATAATTGTTATAAACAACTTATGTAGATAAAGCCTATGAAACACATTAGCTTTGTAAGGGAATTGTAAAAGAGTTACAATTATGAGATCCCTATGAATCAAAGCTATATGTCTAAAAATGTTCCTAGTCATCTTATTATCAAGACAGGGCATTAACAATGCACAAAAACTGGCATAGGTAAGCCTCTATACATTTGAATAAGTTCATAAAGGCCAAGAGCAAAAATTTCTCAAAAATTAAAATTTTAAAGCTTTGACTATATAAACTGATGTTTACAGTCCCTCATAGCTAATGAGAGGCTTTAGAAATTAGCTAAGAAGACTTTTAAAATCCAGTTTGTGATTTCTCTTTAAAACCGTAAGCGGTTGGTGTAATTTTGGTTACCATAAAGAGAAAAATTGTTTTCTTTTGTTTCTTTCATAATTGAATCAAGATCTTCTTGTGCCAAGGGAAGTTTTATTGAAATCTAAGTTGCTAGCAAGGCTTTCTGCAATGAAGTCTCTTTTTTCTTAGAGGTTTTTTGGTCACCTATGTGGATAACTATCAAAGGCTAGACTCTTGGATAGCTTTTGTTTATAATAACTAGGCTTGATGTCTGTAGTAATTGGGTCATGGAATCGCTAAAAGACTTCTCAAGACTGAGGTATATTTGAATCTTGAATAGTTTTTTAAGTTTCTTAATCTATAAGATTAATCAAAATCTTGCATGTTGATCCCATTTAGAGAGTCTTGGATTAATTTTTTGATTTGTTTTTGATGTCATATTCATGAATTATTTACAAAATTTTTGTAATATGATTAATCATTTCCCTGGGACATCCTACAAGTAATACAACCCTTTAACTTCTTTGAGCAAGTCACCACAATCTTAAGTTCTTTAAGTGATCTGGTATCATTTTTTATCATAACAAAAGTAGAAAATTAGTTTTCTATCTTAATGGAATTAATTGGGATCTAAATATAGTTTTTTGGATTGGTTTATTAGGATCTGCCGAAATAGCCACTTTTTATGAAGCCATTTTTTTCTCTCTATTGGCGTAATAGGTTCAGAAATTGATCTTGGTTTACTTCAGATCTAAATCTATTCATTATATACCTTTTTGGTTAGTGCTTAATGAGCCTTTTGGCTACTATCGAAGATCCATTGGACCTCATGAAAGCTCTAAGAGACATCTGCGTAGATCATCTTTAGGGGCAGAACACTTAGACTACTTTTGGCTTCCAAAAATGATCAAAGTGAGCAAGCCATGGTGCATTTGTGCATGGATCAAAACATTTAGAGTTATAAGTCTCTAAATAGTTATGATTTATATCATATTTGTATTTCTAGCAGTTGTCTGATCGCATGTAAATATATGTCTAAGATTCTAAAGAAATCTGGTATTTTTCTATTTACTTTTCACTATGTATTAAATTCTAATTAAATTTTATGTCTATATTGATATGCATAAACCCATGATTTCCTTTAATTGGCACTTTATGTGTATGTATTGATATGTTGGTTGGTAATAGCTAAATCTGTAATCAAACCTTTAATCGTATCGATACAACCTTGATTTGCATCAATTCATTGAGAATTGTATCAATACAATCTTTGCATGTATCAATACATGGCTTTCCAACGATTATATTTTTATGAATTATATCAATACGTGTAGTAACATATTGATACATCATCATGGGAATGAGTAAGAAATCATATTTATGAAGCTTCCAATAGCTCTAAGCTTCCTATTCAATTCCAAATGGCATTATATCACTTCCAATCTACAAATAGGCTTAACCAACACTCTAAAAGGACATCAAGAGAATGAGATTATAGCCAAATCTTTTATCTCTCTAAACATTCAAGTAGTTCATTTTGTATAGGATTAGTTCTTTCTATCCTTCGTTGTATTCTTTTGTAATTCTATTAATCTTTGTTCCCAAACTTTGTAAAAGCCTAACCTTTAGAGGTTCTTTTTGTATACACCTTTTATTTTGTAAAAAAAAGAGTTTTCTCTTTAGCCTTTAAAAGTAGTGAGGGTTTTATCTTAGCCATAAAAGATAAGGGAGAGAGGTTGATATCCTATCCTTGAAAGATAGAGTTGTAATAATTATATATTATCCTTAAAAAGTATAAATTTTAAAGATAGTACATTGGAAACTATTCAGCAAGTGAGGCCAAAGGAGAAGATATAGGTGTCGAGGCTGAACCTTTACAAATCTAGTATGTTTGCTTCTCTTTCCCTTTTAATTTACATATTTCTTATTCACTTATCTTGTTATTGCTTAGATTTCTTAATTTAATATTAAAAGTTATTATTTGCCAAAGTTTTTAAGAAATCATTTCCTCATCATTTTATTACCACAAGTCTCATAAGTGGTATCAGAGCTTTGTTCTCATATTTGTAGCTTTATCACCTTAAGCAAAAACCCATAGCAAGATCAAAAAAATGCTAAGCGGTGATTTGATGATTAAGGGCTAAAAAGGACATTCCATTGTGAGGCCTTCTCTTTTCAATGGTGAAGACTATGCCTATTGAAAGATAAAGATAAGGCCATTTGTCGAAGCAAACTATTAACAAGTGTGGAAGATAATCATAAAAGGTCCACTCATCCCAATAAAGGTAGTAAAAGATAAAGAAATCCCCGAAAAGGAAAAATGAATACGATGAAAGAGATACCAAGATGGCTCAACTTAATAATAAGGCCATGCATATTTGTTTGTGCATTAGAGCCTAATGAGTATGATAGGGTATTTCTATTAATTTATGCCCTTTAACTAATCAAATTGGGACAAGAAAAACATATAGTTAATTAATTGCATACCAGTTACTAGCTAAAGTAACATAAGATTTTCCTTCATAATAGTGTTATGATTGACTATCATGAAACCACTAATTGGATAAAGCCCATGGAACACAATGGCCTTGAAAAGTATGTAATGAGTTACAACGATAAGATCCTTGTGCATCAAAGTTATGTTTTTAAAAATGCTTCTGGTCATTATATTATTAAAACATGGCATTCACAATGCACAAAACTAGCATATGCCAAGCCTCTATGCATTTGATGCATGCAACACTTTGATCTCATTAGTTGAAGTATAGACATACTTAAAGATAGCATTTGGTGCCTATTTTATGAAAACAAATGCACTGAACATGACCCAGATGAGAACTCCACTTGGTATTAGTTACTTAACTGTCTATGAAATATGTTCCTATCTGCCTGTCATTGTTTAATAGTCCTTATAATTGTGATACCAAGTCATCTCATATAAAGAATGACATACTTAGAGATCACCATGAATAGGTCCATAATAGATGGATATGGCATGAAGCATTTGATAAACTGTTGAGTGATCTAGAAAGAATTGACCACTTCTAGTGACATTGGAGACATATCCTAAATGATTTTTACTATGGCTAATAGGATTAAAGTCTCTGGCCAGAGAAAAGTGAATTATGAAAAAACATTCCTCATAAATTCATGATCATTAATCACAAGTTCAAAGATCTAACATGGATTAAACCATGAGTAGACACTGAACTAAGCTCATACTCAATCCAAGATATATGATGAAATGGTCGTCTTACACTAACAGGCTGGTTACTAAAAGGTTTCGTGAGGTCACATCAACTCTTCAATATTAAGGTGGTCATGATGGGTGCTAGATCTCACTCTTGATTTATGAACATGATTAATGAGATTAATTATGTCCATTACCAATATATTGAGAACATAATGCGTTAAACGCAATAAGTGCTATTGTTGGAATAAATTCAAATTTTAATTAACTTTAACTTAATTAAATAAAAGGTAATTAAATGGTGGATATAATTGAAAATGTCCAATTAAGATTTAATTTAAGATGTAAAATTATATTTATGAAATATAAATTTTTGTTATCTTTTTAATACATGGTGGATAAGATTGCCTTATCTGCATAATATCTAAATTATTAATAGCATGTCTAGGTGGATAATATCCTGGTGGAATATCCCTTGGATAATCCTATGAAAAATTTTAATTATTTGGATAATTAATATAAAATAAGATTATCACTAATTAAAAATTTTAATTAAATATGAATTTTTATTTAGAAAAGAAATTCATAAAAGGGATAATTTACTGAGCTAAATAGGTTTCTACCTATTTATCTTATATTTAATTATGTAATAATTATATAAGATAAATTAAGTAATTTATTGGATAAATTAAAACTCTAAAGATACCTAACCTAACCAACTAGCAAATGATGCACCAAACATGAGCCATTATGCCTTGGCCAAACAATTTAAGGGCCATGGGAGGTGCATGGTTCGGCCATAATGGTTTGGGTGAAGTAGATGATCAAGTTCTATTTACTTAAGGTGGAAGAGTTTCATCTTTGATAGGACTTTGATCATGATTAAAACTCTGCCTTTAGAAGAAACTAGGATCAGCTAAGCCAAGTAAAGAAAAAAAATAAACCGAGACAATTTTGTGTAAAAAGAGTTAGACTTGAGAGAAGAAATTAGTAAGTGTGAAAAATAATTCTCTCAAGTTTTCTCCAGTTTTGCCGCCCCTTAAGGAAGAAAACACCAAAACCATTACTTTCTTGCCTTTTTTATTTCTTTTAGGGAAACAGCATCTTGGAAGCATTTTTGGATCGTGTAGAGCAAAAGGTTGTTCATGATTACCTTTTGGTTAAGACTCATGAGTCTTCTAGCTAGCTCTAGAGAACCATTAAACCTTATAAAGGCTCTCACAATCATCTGTATGGATTACTGTTAGAGGCAAAGCGCATGTGTTACTCACGAACATGTGTTGCTTGTGACCTATCAGAAAGCCGAGTTACCACTTTTTAGGATCATTCAAATTGGATTTAACTCTAGATTATGACATCTAAGAGTCTGGCAATCCCTAAAAATATGATTAATTTAATTTTTATTAAAATCTAATTTGTAATACTACATGTAAGTCTTTCTTAAAGATTGCATGGAGGTTCAACTTTTTTTGTTCAATACTTTCACTTCCTATTTTTATATTTCATGAGTTTTTGAAATCCTATATTTGCATGATGCTAGACTTTACTGGTATTCAGATCCCTTTAATATCTATGTATGTGCCAAAAGATATGGGACAAATTGGCAATCACTCATGAAAGGACCAATCAACTCAAGGAATCAAAGATTAGCATGCTGACCTTAAATTATGAAATGTTGAAGATGAAACTAGAAAAGAGATTCAATGAGATGCCAAATATATTCAATGATGTCATCAATGGCTAGAAGGGGCTTAATAAGATAAATCTAAACAAAAAGATGGTTAGGAAATCATTGAATAGTCTTTCAAAATCTTGGAAGCTAAAATGATAGCAATTAAGAAGTCAAATAACCTTAATCGTCTTGCTTTGGTTGGGCTTATAGTTTCTTCCTCCAATATAAACTGAAGATAAATCATGGAAAAGGGCAACCAAAATAAGTTAGAGTTGCCTTGAAATCATTTATCAATGAGAAAGCGAAGAAAGATAATAAAGAATATGATAAAGATGAAGATATGGTCATCTTTGCCAAAAGATTCAAGAAGTTCATAAGAATAAACAACAACAAACCATCTCAAAAAAGCAAGTTTAATAAGGTGGTATGCTGCACATGCAAAAAACAAAGCCATGTCAAATATAATTGTCCTTTATTGAAAGAAAAAAAAAAAGCCAAAAAGAAAGCAATGGTAGCAACTTAAAGTTATAATGATATTTGCAATGATGATGAATCTAATGGTGATCAATTACCAAACCTTTGCTTCATGGCTCTTAATGGGCCCAAGGTAATGTCAAACTTTTATAATTAAAATTTTTATTCTTATGATAAATTGTAAGATACACTAATGAACCTATAATAAAATTTGAGGAAATAAACTTAAAATATAAAAAATGATTTTACAACTAAAAATTGAAAACGATTTAATGTTGAAATTAGAAATTGATTTAGAAAATCGAAAGGATTTGCCAAATGATTTTGATGATTCTAAGCAAAGAATTGATATTTTAGAAAAGTTAACTTTGATTTAAAGAAGAAATTTGGAACTTGGAACATGCAAAACAAATCAATTTAGAAAAATCTTTTCCAATAAATATGATCAAGTGTACACATGGTCATACCTCACATACTTACCTTATCAAGAAAAGGACTCAATATAAAGGTAGGCAAGTATTGGTGCAAAAATGTACAAACTAACTTTTAAGGATCTAAAGCAAATTGGGTGCCAACATTCAAGTGAAAGTCTCTTACAGATGTACAAGAGCAATAAAAAGCAAAGCAATTGATTTGGATGCTTTAGACACATAAAAAGGGATAATGGTTATCCACTAAGCCTTAAATTTTGGATATGTATATTGGTTGCCTATTCTTGTTATATTTATTTAGTTGATATTGAAATGCTTTTGTGAAAAATCTTTTCATAAAAAAAGTTTGCTGATTTGATTTTAAAGGAAATACATATTATGATCACTAAATATGTATAAGCTTCTATGAATATGCATTTTTTAAATTATGTTACGTTTATATGATTTGTGAAATGATATTAGTGAAGCATAGCTCAAGCATGTCCTTATTTAGAAAAGTTTAATTTTGATCATAAATATATTTAGGTAGTTAGCAAGCTTAAGTACATGACTAAATTGTATTCATATTCTTAGAGGGAGCATATAAAGCTTGCTTATGTGATTATATGCCATGAACATGCTTTAGAAAGTTTTTAAGCTTCTCTAGTTCTTTATGGTTAATATGTTTAATCATTGTGTTTGTTCATGTTTTATGTGCTGGCACCATGCCCCTGCCTTTATCTCAAAAGGGAGGACGCACAACTTGAAAAAAAATATTTTTCTCTTGATAAGAAAATGTCCTCTCGATAAGGACTCTCCCTTTTTGATGTGATGTAAGTGAGAAAGTGCAGGTTCTTGTCACTTTTTCATGAAGGGAAATCATCGAGTGAATTGATCATCTAATCGATCTTAAATGGCCACTACAAAGTGATCAGTGTTTGAAGTCACCATCGATTTGGGGCTAGGCATGATCAGATGCCTAGTGAAACTGATATTCTGAGTTACAAAACTTGAAACATTAATTCCATGGTTTACGTGGTCTAAAGATATGACATTGCCTTCGAGAGTTAGTTAGGACCAAAGAGGTATGAACCTCCCTACAATGCCTGAAATTAGTACATTTTTAGCCATGTCCTAACTTGGCTTTGATTTTTTCAGTTTCGACTTGTCATTATTTTATTATAATCCCCTTCTTATGCATGAATTTAGACAAAGTAAATCTAGGTTTTAAATAAAAATTTAAATCACGTTTATACCTGAAGTGGGGAACATAAAGATTTTTGATTAAAAAGTTCTCTAGATTTAATTTTGAAAATCGAATATTCCATATCAAGCACTAAAGAAACAATGACACAAAACATTTTTGTATAATTTTTTTGAAAAATGACTTTAAAAATATGGATGCTAGATGACCATCATAAAAAAATTATGTTAGTAAGACAATTGCATAAAATAAATCATACAAAAGAATAAAAGAAAAAAAAAAAGAGGGATGATCAGAATGTATCTAGTAATTGTCATAATTTATCTTGAAATAATTAAGTCGATAATTTTGGAATGGTTTAGATCTGTTGATTAGTTGAGGCATGAAAATCAGGTTTTAATTTTGCAAATATCTGAAGTGATCTAGGAGAGAAAAAAAGTTTTGAGTCTTGACGATTTTTGAAAAGTAGGGTTAGAGTATTTCCATGAAAAATAGGGTTGAAGTATCCTCATAGGTAGAAATTTTGGTAATTTTCAAAAGAAAAATGGGTTAAAAAACTTAAATTGATAAAAGTTCAATAATTTCTTGATAAGGTGACCTATTTTGACTAATTTGTAACAAAATAGGTGATTTTTTATAAAAAAAAAAAATTGATAAAAATAGAAGCGACATGGCGAACATTGTTTGCGCCTTGATTCGAACCTATGAGGTTGATGCTCATATTTTGACTCGAGAGGACTAATCAGGACCACTTAGAGATATTCGAATATCTTGTAGTGGGAATTTGAAAAAAAATCAATTAACTTTGACTACTACTAAAAATAGGGGACAACATTGTGTTATTCCCCTTCCTGATTTTATTCCAAGCAAATTCAAAGGTTCTAGAGGTTAAGTAAGGTACTGTAAGAAAAGTGACTCAATAATATTTAATGTAAAAAATCTCAAGAATCTTCAAAAATCACCTTCCAGGCGAAAATAAATTTTAAAGTTGGGTTAAGTGCAACACTAACTGCACATGTAGGGGAAAAGGTATACCAAATTTTGAAAAATCATTCCTAACTCATACAGAGCTATTAAATTGCAAACAATATCTTTCCAAAAAATAAATTTCACAAACTTTTGAGGAAAATATTTCAATAATTCAAAAAAAATCATTTGATGGGCCAAAATTATCCAAACATAATGTAAATTGTTGATTTTAGGGATTTCAGACATTATTAGTTTGAAAAATCATAAACCTCTTATGGAAATGACCCAATGGTAAATAAGACATGTTGGAAAGGTAATTTGATGCCCTTTTAGGGAAAAATATCTGAAAAGTTTTAAAATATTTGTTTAGAGTTCAAAAATGATTTTTCAAGTTACTAATAGGGCAAAAACAGGGAAATTTTTTTTCAAGTTTCTTAGGGCTAAACTGGGCTATGGACATTCGTATATCCGTGGTAAAAAGGGGTAAATGATAGGTCTTCACAAGCTCATTTACACAATCCTAGAATAGTTTGGGATGATAAAATAACTCGCCAACAATGTCACTAGATACAAAAACTTTAGGCAACAAATCAAGGCACAATCAATTTTAGAAATTTGAAAGGCGATTTATTTTTGAAAAAAAAAATTTGGCCTTAATAAAACTTGAACCAAACAAGGAAAACTTAATTACTTGATTTTTCCCCAAGATTGGAAGTCCAAAGAATAAAAAACCTAAAGTCCATATTATCCTTATTTATTAAGGTTAAGGTGGCCTTAACTTTTTAGGAAACCAGATTTTTAACAAGCAACAACAAGCATATTGACAAACATTTAATGATCAAAAGATGATATTCATGACAATAGACATGACATGTTCCAATATGTAAAGATGACATTTAAGTAAAAAAATGATGAAAACATGTGAAGAGATGAGCATGAGAATGCATGGAGATGTCAATCAAATGCATGACATTAAGAATATTGCCACAAAGATGTAAACATCCCTAAACAAAGAGAAAAATCTTACTAGAATTTTGATAGATAGACTTAACACATAGAAGCAAGAAAACATGATGGAAAACTACTTACCATATTTAAAGCCATAAAATGCATGAGAATCCCTAAAAGCTTTAAAAAACATATTGACAATGTGAGCAGAAAAGGTTTTGAAGCTATAGCTCACCTTTTTGCCTTTTCCTACTATGATTTAACAAAAAAAGTGGCTAGGAATGAGTTTGGAGGTTATTATATCAATAGAGAAGTATTTTCTAAGGAAAGAGTGATGGTTTAGAGGGTTTTAGGAGAGTTTTTGGAAGGGCTAAGGAGGAACTATGGAAATAAGGATTTTTGGTTATGGCTAATGTAAATGGGTTTTTTTGGCTGAGGTCATACATACCTTATATAGGATTCAATCTTAGTCATCAAAATCATAAAAAAGGAAGGGCATTTGGGACACTTAGACTGGACAAAATGGTGATTCACTATACCAAAGAGTAACCTACCTTTCAGTAGTTCATTTTTTGTTGTACATCTTTGGCAGTAATAACAAACCATGCATAAGTTGACATGCTGAGCAAGGTCAAGTTTGCCCTTCATCCATCCACATTATTGTATGAAATGCCCTTATAACAAGTTATTGACCATTCAAAAATGTTAAAACCCAATGTTTAAGCCCAAAAATGAAGTCCATACGATTTTTAAGAAGTGATGTTAGAGATTGAATGATTTATATGGCCAAACTTGTGACCAAATTCATGTTTTGATGTTATGGTGAAAAGAGGTGAAAATGGTATGAACTGGGTTGCAATTATTTCTTGTATCGATGCTTGGAACAAAATTTTCCCAGGTATCGATACTATGCATCCCATATTGATACTTAAAGCAAAATTTTGCTCAATGTATTGATATAATAAAGCTAATATCAATATATGGAGCTTAGTATTATACCATCATTCCATGTATCAAAATTGGCTAGCCAAAATAGCAATGTTAGCTTTGACAAAATTTTGTATCGATACGAATGCCTCCTGTGTTGAAATCATTATCAGTTACATCGATACATGGCATGTGGTATCATGTGTTTTTTTGGATTTTAATGATGGCAACCATGTATCGATACCCAGAGGCCATGTATCGATATCCATTTTTACAAATACAAATTTTACACACTTTTGACTCCATGGACACTTTACTTCAACTAGGAATGATGGATAACTGACCTGCTTTTACTCAATTACCTTGATAACACTTTGAATGGTGACCTTTAATGCCTCTTTTTATTTTTTTAACATGATCTAGGTATTTCAAACTTTCCCCAAAAAAAAACAATTTCACCTGGTGACATGGAATCCGATAATTATCCCTATTTTTATTTTATCATCTTTTGGTTAAGTCCCAAGATGTCAAAAATTGGCCCGGACAAAATAGAGTGTCTACATTATGGCTTGAACAAGTTTGATATTCAGTGAATGTTTATAAACTCTTGTATATTTGAGTTAAATGAAAAATCATATATTTCAATGCTTTAAAATTGCATATTGCTTGAGCTTGAATGCATAACTTTTCCAATATGTAAAATATTTTAATCTTTGTTTTAAAATTTGTTTTGGTTCAAACATTTGACCTTTCAAATGAGTCTTTAATGTTCAAAATCAAAGGTTTGCATTGAAACTTCAAATCATGGGTTTTGGAATGAAATTTTGCATGTTTTTCTAAGCACTTGTCAAGAAAAACTAGAATGTATCGATACATTGAAGATTGCATCAATACAATGTGCATAAACCTTGAGAAACCTAGATTTTCCTAGATTGTATTGTACAATGCCTATTTGTATACAAACAGTGCATTTTAGGCATTTTTTGTCCAAAAATGTATATTTGATCATGTTAATGGGTTTTTACTTCAAATACTTCATTATTAGCACTGCAAATCATCATTTCTACTCATCACATGCTTACATTAATATATCTTGATGAGTTTATCATAAATCAAATGCATGATCTAAATGTTTAAAATATATGCATAAAAATACTTTTTGTGCTTAATTGGACATTTTTCTTTTTGAACAATAACAATTGGTACCATTTACACTAACTATTACCACTTAGTTTTTTAATGTTTTTAAGTAACAATTGGTCTTATTTATGCTTAATAAAATCGTATTTATCAACAATTTGGTATCATTTGTTTTTCTTTTAAAATTATGCTTATTATACATTTTTTAAAAAGAATGGTTTTATATATGTATATAAATGTTTGTATATATTTATATATTACCTTTGATATCTAGAAACTATTGTCTAATCTTTTACCAAGATTTTCTTTGAGATTATACTAGGTTTCGTAGAAATCTAGCCATCCTTATGAGAATGAACACTTGCATAACAAAATAGGCAAACAAGCATACACCCTCATCAAATTAAGCCAGATCATCAAAGAAGTGCTCAAACATTTAGCATCATGAACTCAAAAGTCATATCAACAAAGCTTGGTAAGCTTGAGATAATTGCTAAACTTATGCTATAAAACTCTTATCTTTTATCAATAAGTTGAATGATATGCATAAGGTAATAATTAACAAATGGTATCCTTATATGTAATGTAGGCTTGAAATGTTTGCTTTGTAATGAATCCTTGAACATTTTGATAGGTTACATACTTTGATATCCTTTATTTCAACTTGACATAGCTTATAACTCATAATGCTTGACTTTGTGCATGTTCTTTGATCGAGTTAAACCATCTTTGAACACAATTGATACATGCCTCTATGTGGTTTCATGCTTAAGTTGTATATAAAGAGACTAAGCACTAATACTTTGTATATTGTCTTTCCAAAATGATTCGCATGGTGGTGTACATCTAATTGCTCAAATTTATCTTTCTGTCAATGCTTTGTATAAGCAATGATTTTCCAATCTATGGAAGTTTTTTATGCCTTACTTGAAAAATGTTTTTTAAATCTTCCATGTTGGTTAATTGATTGATTATGAATATTATGCATATGAAATAAAATTTCAACAATAGGTATCAATTATCCATATAGACAACAATTGGAATTTATTTTAATAACAATTAGTAGTCTTCCTTACTTTTAATCTAAATTATGCTTTAAATATCTACAAATGAATTAATGAAATGTTTGAACTCTTGTCTGATCTTAAATACCTATTTTTTCTAAACAATTGGTATACATGTATTTCATTACTTAATAATTTACATATCTGCTATGAAGAAATAATCTACCATTTTATTATAAAAAGGGGGAAATTTTAGGGATAATTTGTTGGTGTATGCGTTGAACTAATCGGATTAGGATATGGGATACACAGTCAAATAACAACATTTACATTACTAAGTTAAAGTAATATAGGTTTTATTTCATGCTAGTGGCATGAGTGGCACTTCTGCAAACTTTAATTGTATAAAGCCCTTGAAACGCAATGGCCTTGAAAAGATGGTAATGACTTACAAGGATAAGATCCTTATGCATCAAAGCCGTGTTTCTAAAAACGTTCCTAGTCATCGCATTGTTAAGATATGACATTGACAATACACAAAGACTAGTATATGTATGCTAAGCCTCTATGCAATAGATAAATGCAACTCTTTAATCATATAAAAGTTAAAGTATGTGAGACACTTAGGGATAGCATATGGGTGCTTGTTTTATGAAAACAAGTTCACTAAGTATGGCCCGAATGAGAACTCCATTTGGTATAAGTCACTTAAGTGTCCATGGAAGATGTTCTCATGTGTCAATCGTGTATATCAGCTCTTAGACTGTTGATACCAAATCATATTTTATCTGGGTTATCATACTTAAAGATTATTACAAATAGGTCCACAATGGAAGCATACCAAGATAAAGTGGTTTGGGTATGATATGAAAGATACCAAAGATGAATGAGTGATCTAAAAAGGCTTCACTACTTTGAGTGACATTGGAGAACTATTTTGAATGAACTTGACTATAGTTGATTGGATTAAAGTCTCTGACCAGAGCGTAATGAATTATGAGGAATAGTTCCTTATAGATTCATAATCATTAACCATAAGTTGCAACATCTAACCTGGATAGAGGTTTGAGTAGACACTACACCATGCTTATCCTCAATCTAAGATGTTTAGTGAAAGGATCGTAATGCACTGATAGGCTAGTTACTTAAAGGTTTTAAAAAAGTTATGCTTTATTCTAAAAACATTTGGGTGGTCATGATGGGTTGCTAGATCTTACTCTTGATCTATGAACATAATTAATATGATTATTTATGTTCATTGCCAACATGTTAAGAACCCAATTGGTCACATACAATAAGACATAATTGCTGAATCAAATCTAGTGTTCAATTAAGTTGGACTTAATTGAATAAAAGATAAAGTGAGAAGGACTTAATTGTGGAATCCAATTGATATGTCTTAACATATAAATATGATAAGAAAGTCTTATCAAGAAAATGTCTAAGTGTAAACATGACTTTAAGGTAAAATATTAAATAAGCTAAATATTTATATCTAAAAATTAAATAAATTATTTGATAATTATCTAATTAATTGTTTAATATTATTCACATGAAGTAAAATTGTCTTACTTGGGTTAAAAATTTAATTATGGATTAGATTATCTAACATGTGAATTAAGGTTTTGGACTAAAAGGCCTAAATTAGCAAGACAAGGGAGTTTAGTTGTGAACTACTCCAAGTTAGGTTTGCTAATGAGCTAGACGCATGGTAAAGCCATTTTTGGGGTATTGTGGGGCTACATATTACTACGAAGGTCCAATCTTGGATAAACTAGTTAAAAATAGTTTTAATTAGGCTCTAAGTAACCCTAAAAGTGGTGCTGCCTATAGGTTAATTTCTAATGGGTCTGATTCACTCATTAAACATCTAAACCTAGTCCAAAAGGCTTAATAAATATAGCATTAAGTTTTTTTGGGAACAAGAAAGACATAAAAAAAAACTTAGGAAAGAATCTTTAGATCTTTTTGAAACATATTTGCCATCTATAGCTTCTCTAAAATATACATTGTGCCGATTCACATTTCTACTAGTCAAGAATCATTTTTAATTAAAACAAAGATAGAAAATCAATCTTCCATCTCAATGGAATTGATCAAAACAAAATTTGTGAATTTTGGATTCATTTTATTGTATTCGCGCAAAACAAAGTTTTCCCTACAAGTTGTTTTTTCTCTTTTTTTGTGCTAAAGGTATGAAATAGTTCCTGGATCTTCTTAGGTCTAAACCTATTGGCAAATTACCTTTTGGTTATGGCTAAAGAAGCTATTTGGCTAGCATTAGAGAACCACTAAGTGAATGAAGGTTTTGATTACTATCTGTGTGGATCACTATTAGAGGCAGAGTAATTGAACTGCTTATGATTTTAGATTACCTCTCAAAAAAGCTTGCTAATTTAGATTTGGGAATCTTTCAGATCTACAAAACTCAAGATTTAGGTAATCTCTATTCAAATGATTTGCGAAATTTAGATTTAGATCAATTATGTTTCCATATGTAAAACCCTTCTTAACAAATCCATAAGTCTAATTTTTTTTGTGTTTACTATTTCGGTTGCTTATATTATGTTTGTAATGAATTTTTTAAATGCTATCTTTGCATGAGGTTGGACTTTACCAAGAATACGAATTCTTAAAAGTGGTATCAGGGTGAATAGGTTGCAGATTACATGTGGTTGGTATAGTCTAATTCATGGAAATTGACATTTAGATGTCACATATGTAGATCTTAAGTTTTGAGCCTTAAAACTTTGTAAAATATTTTTATAAATTTTCTTAATTCTGCCTAGCATGCTTAAAAGATGTATTGATCATTATTAAAGTGTTTAATAATTAATAAAAATTATTTTTTACTTATTTAGATCCAATACACATTGAATTAAAAAAAGCGAAAAACACATTCACAGTGATTTATGATTTCATTAAGATTATGATCTAATGATTTCTTTGTTGTAAAATTGATTTTATGATCTAATTTTATCATATGAAAACGTTTTAAAATAAAGAAACGTGATCTTGAATTATCTTAGTGATATTGCATGGTATGATGTTTAGGTTGATTTTGGATGTGTTCTTGCTATTAATGCACCTTGAAATCTTTATGGAAAAGTTCCATAGGTTTGCTTGCATCTTAGGACAGCAAGTTAATTAAAGAATACATGATTCTTGAATGAATTTAGTTTGCTAAAAATTAAGGCATGTAAATGCCACACCCTAGGGAAGCTGTCCCCATAATTTATGATTTGCATGGTAAATAGTTGCCATCATATTTGCTGCTTTGGTTCAAACTTTGGCAACATCTTGACTAAATTTTCAGCATCTAAGATAAGTGTTTTAGACATCTTTCATAGGTATGGATCTCGTGTTTCAATGCTAGGGCTTGCGATAAGGTGATACCACTTCTCGAGTTTGCTTGAGATTTATGATTGGTGGCAAACTTGGTTCCATCGTGGATTCAACCTTGAATCAGTTCTTGGCAGCATCAATTGATGTTTTCTAGCACTTGAAACAGCCCCTAAACATCATCCAAAGGTGGTAGTTAAAGGCCACTAGCATGGACAAAGAGATTGCCTAAACCGACGGCACTACTTGTTATAGTCCTACTTCTATTGGAACTTGTTTTTCTAGTAGGAGTCAAAAATTACTTAAAATTGTGAATTTGATCCCTTGAATATTGGAATGAGTTTAAGTTGAATTAGATAAAGAGTTATTTAATTAAACAAGGTTCCTAAAAGTTAGTAGTAATAAAAGAATTTCAATTCAACTAGGTTTCTTTAAATAAAATATCTTAAGAGAACCAAGATTTAGAAACTTGCTTTCTTAAATTGTTTAATTAAATAGTTTACTTTAATTTTAATTCTTTAAAATGTTGATTATGGAAACCTAATTTAAGCATGCAATTAAAAGTATTTTTCCTTGTTGAGATAAATTGTCTAAAAGTTAGGTACATATCCGATCTAAGACTAGTTCCCTAAAAGTTAGGAAAAGATTAAAAAAGTTTAATCTCTATGGCTGATTCTTATGGATGCTTTGTTGAATGTTATAAACTTGTTTATACATGCATTGTATACATGTAATTCCCATGTGATATTGGTTGTACATTTAATGTGATAATTGTCAAAGCATGATAGACGATTATGGACTTAGACATTAGTATGACTAGGTGAATGTATCGTTGAAATATTTTCCTATGGTATTTAATTTTTTATGAAATAGAGGCTGTGAACCCTACCTTATCTCTATTACATTTTGGAGTTATAAAATTCTCTTCTCACCTAACTCCTCTTATACTTAAGTTTTCTATCAAACGTATGTAAATGCTACATAGTTATAGATTTAGAATTAGGTTAGATTAGAGGAATCTTATTTTCCATAAAAGTAAATTGAGGATGGTGCCATGAAGAATTGTCCAAGGAGAGCATTATCGGCACTTATGAAGACTAGGTAAGGTATCCTAGGGTTTTGACCAACTAGTTTCCAAATGGCTCATGGAAACTAGATAGATAAAAGTCCATAATCATCTATGTAGGATTGCAAGATTAGATTTATGTTACTTTGAGATATGTATTTAATATGTTTGCACTTGAAATAAATGCCAATGTAATGCAATCTAAATCTAAATAAATTCATGAAACTTAATCAATCAATTAAAAATCCCTAGTAAAATATTGAGCTTATGGTTAAGAATAATAAGATGCCTTCCATTAGATTATAATAAAATGCCCAAGTTTTGACTGTAAGGATTTATTAGGCTAACCTAAGGTCTTTTTCTGCCTGCACTGCTTAAGTTATAATATGGGTCTTACGCAACTAAGGTTGTGTTGTCTAAATGCATATAACTTGACTGCATGACTATAGAGGTGATGGTTAGATGATATGTATATAATACATTTATGTAAAGTGTTACCACCTAACTGATGTAGGAGTTGCAAAGAGATACAATCGGTAAACTAGGTTACATAACTAATTAGTTCTTTTATGGTTTGTTGAGCTAACTCAGTATCATGAAAGATGAAAAAGGTGCCTAGCTCATTAAGAAGATTCATATATTAAACTTCTCATATTATAGTTGAGGGCCATAAATACGTAAAATAAAGAGGAATAATCATTTTAGTGTTAAAACCTAACTGAATGATTATCTTATATATGTTATTGAAATTGAATATGTTCTAAATTCATAAAAGATAAAGACAAGAAGTATGACTTCCATAATGTTAAAATTGTTTTAAGACAAGAACACAAGGTTTATGCCCTTTATAAGCCCGTACTTGACGAGCTCAGACCTAATGCTTCTCAGGAAGAACATAATGCCTATAGAGTTTATAAAGATGATCTTATGCAAGCACACATATGGTGATGGCTACCATGGCACCCGATCTTGAAAAGCAACACCAGTGCATGGATGTTTTAGACATCATTATGAACCTTAAATAATTGTTTGATAAAGAAAGGCACACTGAGAGATTTGATATCCTAAAAAAATTGTTCCAAATAAAGATATCTGAAGGAATTCATGTTAGGACTCATGTGCTTAAGATGATTGGTTGGATCACTCATTTAAAACAGTTAGGTTGGTCGATAGATAACGAGTTAGCCATTGATTTGGTTCTTTCCTTTTTGCCTCCGAGTTCTTCATAGTATGTGTTGAACTTTGACATAAATCACCTAGAAACATTCCTTCCAAGGTTGCTGTACATGTTGACTATGGCAAAAAAAGCCTCTAACGAATGAGAAGGTTGTTCACTTGGTTAGTTCTACTTCTAGGAAAATAAAAAAGAAGAAAATAAAAAGAGGTAAATCTTCTGGCTCAAAGATTTTAAAGCTAACCAGGGGAGTGAAGGCCAAGGAAATAACTGACAAGGGAACTTCTAACAATTGCAGAAAGCTTGGTCATTGGAGGAGAAACTGTAAAGGCTATCTTAAGTCAGTCAAGGTTAAAAAGTTGAAGAAAGTTTCGACCGAAGGTATAAATTCATAAAATTCATTACCTTTCCTTTGGTATATGATACCTAATTATTGATATTAATTAAGTTTGACATACTATAGGGACTAATGATAAAGACAAGGGGAAGGACAAAAGAAGATGGACTGATGGAAATGAGGGCAACCTGGATGATATGGATCAGGCTTACACCTCTAATGGAAGTTATTGAGGACCTTCATTTGTGATTTACTATTAAAACGTTAGATGTTTTTATTTTCGGCTTTATGGACTGATTTTAAAAATTTTTATGATAAGTATTTTGAACATATATTTCCCTTTGCTGGCATATGGATGCCATGCTTTTATGATTCCTTTTATTTAATAAAACCTACTAGAATTGTTCTATATCTTGGTCTATAAAATCAAATTTTGCCAATTCCATTGGCCTAATCAAGTAAAATTCAAATCTAGTTAAAGATTGAATATCTTGCAAGAAGTTTTACACTTGTAAGATTTAGTGGGAGTATTCATGAGTTATTAAAGGTTAATATTCATGAATAGATGACAAACAAAAGTTATACATACTTGGATGTAATATTGAAAAAAGTTTCAACTAGAAATATTAAATATTTATATCATATAGCCATCAGCGAATCATTTTATCAAAGGCTTTCAAAAATATTTATTTTGGATCTTTGGCCACTAGGCTAATAAGATGATTCCAACAGTTATTTGTGGTAACGAGCCATAAGATTCGAATCATAGTCTCATTAGTGTCCAAACAGTTTAATGACTTAATAATATAGATTATCACTAAAAGATTAAATGTATAATCCACATAGATTAATATGATTGCTTTAAGTGCAAGTAGGAGATGTTTGCATATGCCCTTGAATCAATTAGATTAGGACATAGGAGACATGGTCAAATAACAACATACACATTATTAAGTTAAAGTAACATAGGTTTTCCTTCATGCTAGTGGCATGATTGACACTCATGCAAACACTAATTAGATAAAACCCTTGAACAAAATGGCTTTGCAAAAATAGTAATGAGTTACGAAGATGAGATCCTTTTGCATGAAAATCGTGTTTTTAAAATGTTTCTAGTCATCATATTGTCAAGACAAGACATTGATAATGCACAAAGACTTGTATATACTAAGCCTCTATGCATTAGATGCATACAACCCTTTAATCTCATAGAATTTATAGTATGTAAAATACTTGGGGATAACATATAGGAGCTTGTTTTATGGAAACTAGTTCACTGAATATGGCCCAAATGAGAACTCCATTTGGTATAAGTCACCTAAATGTCTATGGAAGATGTTCTTATGTGCCAGTCATGTGTATTAATACTCAGACTTGTGATACCAGGTCATCCTATATGTGGAGTATCATACTTAGAGTTTATAACGAATGAGTCCACAAAGGATAGATACCAAATAAGGATTGTTTTGTGTATGATATGAAACATATTAAAGATAGATGAGTGATTTAGAGAAGATTCACCATTCTAAGTGACATCAGAGAAATATCTTGAATGATTTTAACTGTGGTTAATTGGATTGAAGTTTGTAGCCAAAGCATAATGAATTATAAGGAGACAGTTAAAGAATAATAAATGTCTTCAATATGAGAGTACTTCACTTACAATTATTTTTATTACAATATTACAATTATTGAATCAAATTCGAAAATTATATGGAAACTTAATTAACTTTAAAATTTTATTAATTATTTATAAGCAATTATTACAAATGATATATTTCCATTCATTATTGCTGTATTTGTGGATTTGGGATGGAAACAATTAATCTTTTCTTTGACTTTCATGTTCTTAGAATAACTCTTAAATGGAGTATAATATTACTTGCTATTGCTAGGGATGTGTTTGTAGAGATATTACACTCTATTTTGTATAAATTTAATATATTTGTATTGTATAAATATCATACTATCCAAAAAATTATTAAAAATAACAACATTTTATATTTGAATTTAACTATTTCAATTAATTAAAAAATTGTATCTAATATAAAAAATAACATAAAACATATTGAATTTGAAACAAATCAATTTTGAAAAAAAAAATCAAATAAAAAATTAGAATCTGAAAATAATCAAATATAATGATTTAAATCCAAAGTCGCAAATGGCATGCTTGGTTCACTAAAATCAGCATACTATTCCATGCAGATTTTGAGTGATTCCACCATTCCAATGTTTGGTTCAACTTTGGCCTCTGAATTGCAATTCTTCATTCCACCCTTACTAAAAATACAGAATTGGCATTCGATAGACCTCCAAGCAAGAGCTGTTTCGTAGAGATAAAAAATAGCTAAATTGTTTTAATCTCAAGCATACCCTTTAAAAATTTACAAATCTAAAGCCATATATATCAAATGTAAAACCTTCCAACCATTTTTCTTTCCTCCTTATTACAAATCTTCTCTGCTAGTCGTCTCTGCTCCACCATATTTCACGAAAGGATCAATGAAGGAGGGAAACAAAATCCAAAGGCATGGAGTCAGTGCCGAAGTCGCAAAAAGCTAGGCTTTAATTTTTAATAAGGAAATCCTATCTTTGCATGTGTAAGTGCTAGAGCTGTAGCGATCTTTATATTGTGCTTGAGTTTTTTTTTTTTTTAAAGAAAATTGGGTTTTTTCTTAGATAGTTAATGTGAATTGATTTAGGGTTGATAGTTTTAGGTTAAAGTTGTGAGTTTTCATGAGCTTTTTTTACCTAGATTATTTCATTAAATATTTTTTTAAAAAATTTAGGTTTTAATTTGGGTAGTTTTTAATTTAATTAATTTATTTAAAATGTCCTTTTTGCTTGGATTTGTATTTATTTGATACTTGAATCGAGTTTAATATTCTCTTTTGTTGGCCTTGTGTTTGCTTTATTGAATTAGAGCTGAAAATGCAATCTGATACAACAAAAAGAATCAAATACTTCTAAGACAAATCCAATCAATAGTGAAGAATGTTAAGGAAGCTTTTAGATTTGGTTATTATTGCAAATGAAGGTATTTTAACCATATTCACCAGACACTTTTCACAAAGAAGATAAAAAAGCAGGCAATGGTGAAGTTATTAACTTCTCAAGAGCTTTAGGCATTTCTTTTTAGATTTTTTTTAACAATTAGATAATTAAGATATTTGATTTTGTGATTTTTTTTTTAAATTTAGTGCCTTAAATTTTTTAATTTACTCTTTACTTATTCTTTAATATCAATTTAATCAATCAAACGATATAATACTATTATTTATTTATTCAATTTAACGAACTAAATTTTATAATATCATTTTACTATTACCTTTTATTTATTTTTTAATATCAATTTAATCAATCAAATAATCTAATATTATTATTAATTTATTCAATTCAACAAACTAAATTATAATTTATTTTATTTCATTTTCATTGATTAACTATTTTAATCTTTATTTATTCCATTTTAAGGAACTAATGGAATAATAAATTTGAACCCAATACAACCTGCTCAATGATCACGCATACGAGTGACTAGCCTGTAAAGCCCAATTAATCGCGGATCACTCGGCTCGGCTGCTCACCCCCACCCGCAGGCTCACCCCCAACGCCCAGCTCCTCTGCCTTAGACAAATCAAATTGCATTCTATTCCACCCTCCGAAGAATTAGTTATTGTCCAAATTAAAAAGAAGGCTCGCCCGCTCCCTCTCTTCTTTCTCACGCATTTCAATTTCCAATGAATTTGCATTTCAACAAACATTCACGTCAGATTTCACAGATCTGAAAACCAATTGAGAATTATGTCAGCTTCCCACACGCTTGGCGGTCCGTCGCGCTGCGGCCGCGTGTTGGGTCCATCTCTCGACAAGATCATCAAAAACGCCGCTTGGCGAAAACACTCTCACATCGTTTCCTCATGCAAATCTGCTCTTGACAAGCTCGAGACCCTCTCCGACACTGCCTTATCTGATCCGACTTCTCCTCTGCTCGGCCTTTCCTCTTCTGACGCCGACTTTGTCCTCAATCCCATCCTCCTCGCCCTTGACTCTAATTACGCCAAAGTCGCTGAGCCCGCCCTCGAATCAATCTTCAAATTATTCTCTCTCGGCGTCATTCACGGTGAGATCGACAGCAACATCTCCAATTCGATCCTGTACAAAATTGTTGAAAGTGTTTGCAAAGTCGGCGGCATTGGCGACGAATTGGTAGAGCTCGCAGTGCTACGGGTTTTACTCTCCGCCGTTCGATGCCCCTGTGTTTTGATCCGTGGCGATTGCTTGCTTCACGTCATTAGAACTTGTTATAATGTATATCTAGGCGGTTTAAATGGAACCAATCAGATCTGTGCTAAGTCTGTTCTAGCTCAGATTATGCTTATTGTATTCACCCGAGCAGAAGAAGATTCCATGGATGTTTCTATCAAAACAGTGGCGGTTAGTGAGCTTTTAGAGTTTACTGATAAGAATTTAAATGAAGGGAGTTCAATATATTATTGTCAGAATTTTGTTAGCGAGGTTATGAGTGCTAGTGAAGGGGTTCCGGATTTGAAGCTTTCGCAGCCGAGTACGGGTCAGGAGTTGCAAAATGGTGAGTCTAAGGGGTCGAATGGGGAGGAGAAGGACGAAGTTGCAGAGGAAGAGACGAAGGAAGGGATGGAATCGAGTTCCAGTGGGGTTAATAGTAAAATTAGGGAGGATGGATTTCTTGTCTTTAAGAATTTGTGTAAGTTGTCTATGAAGTTTTCGTCACAGGAGAATCCTGATGATCAGATACTCTTGAGAGGGAAAACAGTGTCCTTGGAACTCCTCAAGGTTATTATGCATAATGGGGGTCCAATTTGGCGCACAAATGAGAGGCAAGTCATCCTATACTATATTCACGTAGGATTCTGATATTTTGTTTCCTTGAAATATGGACTTATTATTTGATATAATTAGTTGTTAAAGTTTTTTGCATTATTGCCATATTAGTTTGGGCTTTATCTTCGATAGTTATCAGATTTTTCCAGATGGTTGTTGGCCTACTAGTACTATGATTATTGCGTTAAGAACTTTAATGAACATTTAGCCATACGTTTGCTAATCTTATCAAGATGTGGGTATCATTTAATTGACTAAATAAAAAGGCATTTAGGTTTCATATTCCCAAACTCTGGCAGGACACATATCTGGCACATCAAAGCGGACATCATTTGGGCTCTTAGTATGCTCCAAATGTAAGGGAAACTTAAGAAAAAAGCTGAACAAATCTGTGTCAGACACATAACTGTTTATTAGACTCTGTTACCCACTGCTGATTCTGTGCCACATAACTCCCAATGCTGGGTAGTGGGATTGTCATGAATTATCTGAAGAATCATTTGTTTAGCTAGTTTTCACCAAAAAAAAATAATAAATAATAAATAAATAAATAAAAAGAGAAATGCTCTAAACACATTATCAGTTCCTTGTATTTGTGTGTATCTGTACAATTTATTGTTTATCTTGCAAGTTATGTATGTCATCTACTACTTCTGATAAATAATTCACTTGTTTTTTTAAGGTCTTCTGTTAACTTACATTCTGTTGTATAACATGCAGGTTTCTTAATGCAATTAAACAGTATCTCTGCTTATCATTGTTAAAAAACAGTGCATTGTCAGTGATGTCAATATTCCAGCTCCAGTGTTCTATTTTTATGAGCTTGTTAGTGAAATTTAGATCAGGGTTGAAAGCTGAAATTGGAATATTCTTTCCCATGCTAATCCTCCGAGTTCTTGAGAATGTTCTCCAGCCGAGTTTTGTACAGAAAATGACTGTCCTTAATTTGTTGGAAAAGATTGTTGGGGATTCACAGATTATCATTGATATATTTGTGAACTATGACTGCGATGTGGATTCTCCAAACATATTTGAAAGGTATTTTTTTTTTTTCCTAATAATTGTTTGTACAAGTGTTTGACATGACTGCTGGATCCATGTCCTCAATTTTGTTTATCATGTCAATTTTCTACCAAACATATTTTAAAGGTATTTTTTCCCCTAATAATTGTTTGCGCAAGTCCTCAACTTTGATTGCCATGTCAAGTTTTCTATAGAAGTGTCCAACTAGTCATATGTGAAATCCTATATGGATTTGATACTTTTCTATTTTATGAAAGGAATGTTGGTCAAAGTTAACTCAAGCACCGGTTATTGGTTAATGTTTTCAGAGCATCCTTTAGTTTCGTTTCTAATGTTTTTTCATTTTCTTTTTCATTTCTCATTCTTTTTTGTTTATTAGATCACACTTTTTGTAAAATGTATTAGAACTCTTATAATGAAGTCCTATGTGAAATCATATATGATTTTAAAACCTTTGCCAAAATTTGCAAAAAGAAGTTAGGTCAATGTAGGAATTAGTTGTTGGCCAAAAAGAACGTAGGAATTAATTTGGGCAGCAGTCATTTGGTGATGTTCTCAGAATTTACTGTAGCTTCTTTTTCTAATGTAATTTTTAGCTTCTCATTATCTTTCATTTCTTAATGCATCGCACTTTAGTAAAATGTATTAAAACTCTTATAATTCCATCAGATATTTGCAGGATTGTTAATGGCCTTCTGAAAACTGCCCTAGGGCCGCCACCTGGTTCAACAACAACTTTGTCTGCAGTCCAGGATATTACTTTCCGGCATGAATCAGTGAAGTGCTTGGTTGGCATCATTAAGTCAATGGGAGCTTGGATGGATGAACAGCTAAAGATAGGTGATTCTGACTTGCCTAAGAGCTTCGAGAGTGACACTTCAGCAGAGAGCCATTCAACCCTAACTGCAGATGATGGAACTCTCCCTGATAGTGAGTTGCATCCAGAAATGAATTCTGAATTATCGGATGCTGCTACACTTGAGCAACGCCGAGCTTACAAGATTGAACTCCAGGTTAGTTATTGCTTTAATTGGGGATAGAGCATGACCGTAGCTTCAAGTACCACATACTTATTTAGTATCCAAATTGTCACATAAATCTTGATAATTTCTCATATTACTATTGACTACCCATCTATCATATATTTTTATGTAGCTTTATTATATGTCTAGTTTTCTCCTTTTCTTCACAAGCTTGGTTTTAGTGACAGTTTTACTGGTTTACATGCAGAAAGGTGTCTCATTGTTCAACAGGAAGCCATCTAAAGGCATCGAGTTTCTTATAAACACCAAAAAAGTTGGCAACTCTCCTGAGGAAGTGGCTTCTTTTCTGAAGAAAAACACTACTGGGCTGAATGAAACCATGATTGGCGACTATTTGGGTGAAAGGGAGGAATTTTCTTTGAGAGTCATGCATGCTTATGTGGATTCCTTTAATTTCAAATCTATGGATTTTGGTGATGCAATAAGGTTCTTCCTACGTGGCTTTAGGTTACCAGGGGAGGCACAGAAAATTGACCGCATCATGGAAAAGTTTGCCGAGCGCTATTGTAAATGCAATCCAAATGCATTTACTAGTGCTGATACTGCCTATGTACTGGCATACTCTGTCATAATGCTCAACACTGATGCCCATAATAACATGGTCAAAGATAAGGTTTGTCTGACAAACCTGTTTTTGTTTCTTCAGCACATCGCTAAATTGTGAGCTTCTGGTTTACATTGCTTGCTTATATATGTACTTGTCTTATGAAGAACCTTTCTGATTTATTCTGGCACTCGTAAGCCATTTTGGTACTTAATTTTTTTTTCCTCCAATAATATGGAATTTTCCTTGTACTCTTGCAAATTGTGTTTTTAATTATACGTAGATAAACGTACAGTAGATTTGGTTCTGTTCTCATGTTGCTTCTGCATTCAGATGACCAAGTCCGATTTCATCCGAAACAACCGAGGAATAGATAATGGCAAGGATTTACCTGAGGAGTATCTTGGTGCACTTTATGACCAGATTGTGAAAAATGAAATTAAGATGAATGCTGATTCTTCTGTTCCTCAAAGCAAGCAGGCGACCAGCTTAAATAAGTTACTGGGTTTGGATGGTATACTGAATCTGGTCAGTTGGAAGCAAACAGAAGAAAAACCATTGGGTGCAAATGGGCTTCTTATAAGGCATATTCAAGAGCAGTTTAAGGCAAAGTCAGGAAAATCAGAGTAAGTTTTTAGTCTAATTTTTATGTTTTGCTCCTTTGAAGATGATAGTTGGGACAAGGAGTAGTACAAGTTGGGCACTTGTTTAGGTCATAAGTGTTGTCAAGGCATGCACCTGGGTTTGCCTACCCCTTGCACCTTAGCATTAGATCTCAAACCCTTTCAAGTGAGGCACATTTTATCAAGTGCATGCTTGGTGCGCCTAGGCAAGCTTTTTCGTAAGGCGATAGCGTATAAAAAACCCGCTTGATTGAAGTTCTCTTTAATTTCTTTTATTTTTAATTTTTTTCATTAGATGTACCTTTGCTAGTAAGAAAGGGGATAGTATCAAACTTTCTACTTCTCAACATTTTATTATTCAACAACAGACGTGAGACCATAAGGAAATCATGCGTATAGGGCAACAAAAAAAAAAGTTCATGTTTTGTAGATAAACTGGATCACTCTTTAGAGTTTATTATTGTGTGTGTGTGTGTGTATATATATATATATACATCTTTAGCTTATTTTATACACACACACACACATATATATATTTATATGGAAATTTATAGACAGACATGCAAAAGCAATCACATATACAAATTGCGACTTCACTTAGGCGAGCGCTTTTTCCTTGCGCTTGGGGCAATATAAGGGAGTGCACTTTACGCCCTTGACGACACTGGTCATGCATTGGTTATTCATGAATCATAGTCTTATTTGGTAGTTTAACCGTGTATTCTTCCTTCGTACCATTTATCTGTGAGCTTGGGATGAACTTTACATGTTTTTTGTATATGATTAGAGTGTTATGGTTCATTTCTTGCATGCCATAGGTTGTGATTTGTTGGGAAATGAAGTCATTTGATTTTAGTTGATGCTGGCATAAAAGTCTGATTAATGAACTTGCATCATTAAGCAAAGAGAATGCAGTTCTTGTACATTCCTCTATGTAGTCTCTCCATCCTGCTTCTGTGTTAAATAGATCTTTGTTCTTTTATCATCCCAAATATCCTAGAGGACCTACTGCATAATGTTTGTTCATAGTAGCCTTTTCTTCCTTTGCTCTTGCAGGTATGTTTATCATAGTGTTTCAGATATATCAATCTTGAGGTTTATGGTGGAGGTCTGCTGGGGACCTATGCTGGCTGCGTTTAGTGTCACTCTTGACCAGAGTGATGATAGACTTGCTACTACTCAATGCTTACAGGGCTTTCGATATGCTGTGCATGTAACTGCTGTATTGGGCATGCAGACACAGAGAGATGCTTTTGTCACATCTGTGGCAAAGTTCACTTTTCTTCATTGTGCTGCAGATATGAAACAAAAGAATGTTGATGCTGTAAAGGTAAGTAGTATTTGTTTGCTCATAATAACAAAGAATTGGAATGTTTACCTGGGTATTCTAATATGCCATATCAAGGAACAGCTAGTATTGCTGCATCTGAATGTGTGCACTTACGGCTTCCCACCATGGATATGATAAAATTCACTTGTGTGCGTTATACATTTGTGCTTTTTAGTTCCTTTTTCTTGGTGTTTGCTTGGTTACGGTCCTTATGGAACATTAGTAATCTAGTAGGTTAAAATAATAAGTTAGGATGCCTGAGGATGTTCAGTCTTTGGTTGCTCTTATGGTCTGTTTAACTTCATGTATATTTTTTTCAACTTCTGTTAGCGTGCATCGCAAATTGTAAGCATGGTTGCTTTTTACATTGAATGTAATTTTGAGTAAATTTCTTGGTATATGCAAGATATTTGTTGTATCGTTTTATTATCATTGATAAACAATAAGTTGCAGCTGGCAACCATGGTGAAGGTCGCACTTTATTGGTCTATGAGGTTAGTCATGGTGTTGATTGGAAAACGCAACCTTTTGAGGCTTGTGTTTTGAGCATCTGTGAGACTATGGATGGATAGTAACTAATTAACCTAAACTGTGATGGTTGAATAATAAAAGTTTTCCAATTGCATGTTGGTAAAGTCGGTGTAAAAAAAATAATGCATTGAATTTAGTTAGCAATGCTTGTTGCACGTATATAATAAAGTTTCCTTTTTGTGAAATGTTCTTTTTATCTCTCTTGTTGAATTTACTTCATACAGGCAATAATATCTATCGCCATTGAAGATGGTAACCATCTTCAGGAAGCCTGGGAGCATATATTGACGTGCCTATCCAGAATTGAACATTTGCAACTGTTGGGAGAAGGTGCACCAACTGATGCATCCTTTTTATCTGTGTCAAACACTGACACAGATGAAAAGGCGGTAAAATCTGCTGGTCTTCAATCCCTGAAGAAAAAAGGAACCCTCCAGAATCCAGCCGTAATGGCAGTTGTCCGAGGGGGTTCTTATGATAGCACCACTGTTGGAGTTAATAGCCCTGGACTGGTATCTCCAGAGCAGATTAATCACTTCATTGCAAACTTGAATTTATTGGACCAGATAGGACATTTCGAGTTGAACCATGTTTTTGCACATAGTCAAAGGTTAAACAGTGATGCAATAGTGGCATTTGTGAAAGCCCTTTGCAAAGTATCTATATCAGAGTTGCAGTCTCCAACAGATCCTCGAGTGTTTAGCCTCACAAAACTAGTTGAAATTGCGTAAGATTCTTATCTTTTTCTTTTGGAAAATTTCCTGTAATGCTAGCTCATCAGATCCTCAAGTTTTTACCCTCACACATAAAATTGCCCTAGCTCTCTGCAGGACATGTATCTCTCTATCTTCCTCCTTTGTGTGCCTATGGAGAATCCTTATTCTACTATGTTCTATTGCAGGCATTACAATATGAACCGCATCAGATTAGTTTGGTCTCGCATGTGGAATGTTCTCTCTGATTTCTTTGTTTCGGTTGGATTGTCTGAGAACTTATCTGTAGCAATTTTTGTGATGGATTCATTGCGGCAACTTGCTATGAAATTCTTAGAGCGTGAGGAGCTCGCCAATTACAATTTCCAGAATGAATTTTTGAGACCATTTGTGATTGTTATGCAGAAAAGCAACTCTACAGAAATAAGGGAATTAATAGTTCGATGCATTTCTCAGATGGTACTCAGCCGCGTCAGTAATGTGAAATCTGGATGGAAAAGTGTTTTTGTGGTATGCTAATGGCTCATATAAGATGTCTATTGCCATGCAGCTCCCATAGCCTGTCTCTCACAATTCTGTCCTTTTCTCAGGTGTTCACGGCTGCTGCTGCGGATGAGCATAAGAATATTGTCTTGCTGGCTTTTGAGACAATGGAAAAAATAGTGCGAGAATACTTTCCTCATATAACTGAGACAGAGGCTGCCACTTTTACTGATTGTGTAAGATGCCTCATCAAGTTCACAAATAGCAGGTTTAATAGTGATGTTAGCCTCAATGCTATTGCATTTCTCCGGTTCTGTGCTTTCAAACTTGCTGAGGGAGGACTTGTTTGCACTGATAAGAGCTCGGATGATGGTTTATCCATTTCAATTGTAAATAAGGATGATTCAGATGTACAAAATTTCACTGATATTGATGATCCTGGATCATATTGGGTCCCTCTGCTAACAGGTAACCTGCTAGTTTAGTTCCTTGCAAATCCTCTAACCTTTGTGTGTGCAACAGACACACACACACACACACACACACACACATACACATATATGATAGGCTATTTGTGTGACTGAATTCCTAGCATTAAAATCTAAGCTGATTATATGGTTCGCATATCATGTCTGATTGATGGATGATGTAATCTTAGAACTAGTAGTTCAACCTGTACGTCACCTTTCTACTTCTTGCAGTCTACTCTTTTGCCAACCAGTCTCTCTGTTTAAGTCCCATGTCAGAGATACCCAATTTTGTTGTTTCAATCACACTGCACAGGATCTATTTTCATGATTTCCCGTACACCCGCTCTGCTGCGGCTATCTATCAGCAGTTTATTCTGCATTGAAGCATTGTATGTGACTCCTCTGGATTGAATTGTGTTTACTAATCCATCAAACTACTCCCAGTGTGGGTTAGACGATTATTTATCGCGTTGATTGCCAAAAACAATTCTCAACTTGCTTTGTCCAGACTGTTTCTCTCTGAATGGCAAGATGATTGTTATCACCTTAAGTTTTTAACATTGCAGAAATGAAGTGCCTTCTGTTTTGAAGTTGAAGGATTTTGATATGTTGTTTCAGGTTTATCAAAACTAACATCTGACTCGAGATTAGCTATCCGAAAAAGTTCTTTGGAAGTGCTTTTCAACATCCTGAACGATCATGGGCATCTTTTCTCACGAACATTCTGGTTTGGTGTTTTTAATTATGTTGTCCTCCCCATATTTAATGGTGTGTGTGAAAAGAGAGAAATGGCTGTAAAAAATGAGCAGGATTCGGAATCTCCTCATCCTGATGGAAGTACATGGGACACTGAAACTTCCACCGTGGCAGCACAGTGTCTAGTAGATTCATTTATTAGTTTTTATAATGTATTGAGGCCTCAGCTATCGAATGTGGTACATGTACTGACAGGATACTTAAGAAGCTCAATACAGGGTCCTGCAAGCGCTGGGGTTGCGTCAATTTTTCGTTTGACAGGAGAGTTAGGAAGCAGACTTTCAGAAGATGAATGGCGAGAAATATTTCTAGCTCTCAAAGAAGCAGCCACATCAACTTTGCCAGGGTTTATAAAGCTTTTGAAAACCATGGATGACATCAAGGTACCTGACAATTCTCAATCCAACGCTAATATTGAAACAAGTTCTGATCATGGATTGACCATTGATGATCTTGAGGATGATAATTTGCAAACTGTGGCTTATGTGGTTTCGAGAATGAAGAGTCATATTTCCATCCAGCTGCTCATTATACAGGTTCTCCCATTACACGATATTCTTGCATGCTAATAATGATTCTTTACTGTGCCGTAGAAATATGTGACAAAGTTGTATTTGTTTTGGCTTCAATCATTTCAGGTTATAACTGATATGTACAAAAAACACCTACAATTCTTGTCGGCTGTCAACATCAATATCATTGTTGAGATATTTTCTTCCATTTCTTTACATGCGCTGCAACTGAATTCTGAGACAACACTGCAAAAGAAAATACAGAAGGCGTGCTCAATCTTGGAGCTCTCTGATCCTCCTATGCTTCACTTCGAGAATGAGGCTTATCAAAATTACCTCAACTTCCTCCAAGATTTAGTAAAAAATAATCCATCTATCTCTGAAGAGATGAATCTGGAGCCGCTACTCGTGGCAGTGTGTGAAAAAATATTGCAGATATACCTTAACTGTACTGATGTGCAGCAGAAATCGGTGGGCAAGACCCATTGGATTCTTCCATTGGGTTCAGCCAAGAGGGAAGAATTGGCAGCTAGAACACCATTACTTGTGTCAGCATTGAAGGCATTGAATGGATTGGAGAGGGATTCCTTCAGGAAGTACATTGCAAATTTCTTTCATCTGTTGATAGATCTTCTGCGGAGTGAGCATAGCTCGGGCGAAGTTCAACAAGTTCTTAGCAACATATTCCAGTCATCCATCGGTTCAATAGTAATGCAATAATTTATTATGTTATAGAATATTACATTCTGATATGTCACAGTTTTGATCATATAGTTCGTTTCATTCATGAAGAGCCAAGATATATCATCCCTATATATTTTTTGTAGCTTATTCTGAGTTTTTCTCTCTTTTTTATATATTTTTTTTCTTCCCTCTAAAAAAAGGAGTGTACAAGTTAATGAACATCCTGATGATATAAATTGAAATTTTCTTCACTTGCTAGTCTTGGATGGTTGTGATCTAAAATTTTCTTTAGATTTGTTCATGAGTTGAGTTGGATTATTAGTTATGCTCAAATGGCAAAAGTTATGTCTCAGTCTAATTGTTGCCATATGAAATATATTACATTTATTAAAAATTATTTTATTTTTATAATTAAATTTAAATAAATATTTTACTTAATTCAATGATAGCTTAAATTAGATTAGATCAATTTGAATTATAAAAATTTTATTCTGAAGCTTGACCAAATTTGAAATGAATTGGGCTGAGCGACTTGTATGGTCATGGATCTAATATTCATGTATCAGGTCTTGTTGATTTCTTTGTTTGTGCAACGTACATCATATATTATGCTTAATTGAATTCTGGCAGCGGGCAAATGAAGACATTGGGTTGCTGCTGCTCATGACTGGCTGCGGTAGTCCGCGGTACATTACCACTGTATTTTGATTATTCTCAACTTTAGCAGCCATCCATCGAGTTAAAAAAACAGCATCGTAGGTGGACTAGTCGACTTGCCCCCCATACATTAATTCCTTTTTTTTTTTTTTTTTCACATCTTTTTCTGTCGTTTCGTCTTTTTGTTAGGGCCTTTCTCACCAAACAAATTTCTATTCAAAACAACAGTCCTGAAAGCCTTCTAATTGTTGGACAAACTTCAGTGGAATAAAAACGTGAAGTAGAATATTTAACTCAAAACTCAAAAGCTCAACCACTTTTCAAGTCTTTAACCTTTTTTGTTTCCTTTCTTTTGGTCTCCAAGTCAGAACGTGAATTCAAAGCTATCTCATCTCATCTTTTCATGGTTTCAATTCAAGTTTTTAGCATGCCTATTGGTCTTTTTCTCTTGGAATTAGTATCATATTATGCCCATCTTTGGTTGAATATTTTGATGCTGAAAATTTTTTTTCTTAATAAAAAATATTGTACATGATATGCGAAAGTTCCACCTTAGAATGTTCTACTAAATAAATTTAATTATGCACTTAATTTTAGGTTGGAAGTACATAAATATTGGGCACTCGAGCGAGTAAATATTACCAATAAAATCCCAGCATGTCATATGAAATAAAATTTTGAAATATAAAAGCATAAATGTATTTACTTTTCAATCATTCATAAATATTAAATAATAAATATTTTATGCCTATTAAATATTCCAAAAAAATAATACAAAAATCCCAAACCAAAAACTAAATATATCTAGAAAGACCAAAACAACCAAAATTGCCCTCCACACACACCACTTGTGGTGTGTGGGCTTCGGTTGGAATGCTTCCATGCCTCTAACTAAGTTAACTTGACCCAGCTAGGTTTTTCTTGACCCATTCCGGCCTAAAATGATTTTTAGATTAATTTTTCATGTTCTTGAACCATAAATCTTGCAATAGACATCTTAACATGAACATAAGATCAACATTTCCTATGCATCGAATTGGCTAAAAAATGTGAAAAGTATAATCAATCAAATAAAATTATTTTGCTCTTAAAACCCACAATATACCTGGTTTGTTATTTGCCTTAATTTCTTATGATTTTACTTTATCTTCAAGCAACTAAAGGCTATAAGATGTGATTCAACCAATGCTTCATAGAACCATGCGTTAAATTGAATAAAAACACAAGAACGAAAGGAAATTTCACACTTTTTGGGTTTGCTACATAGTTTATCCGTTTTTAATATGCTATAAATGCTCTTTTTCAATCGATTTTCTTTAGTTCAAAGGTTAAAAAATATGATTAAATCAATGATTTATAAGAATCATTTTTAGTTTTGATCATAACAAGAGATTAAATGAGAATTTCATGATAAATGTATAAATTATTCATTCAAAATTCCTATCATACTAGTATCAAGCCCGTGCTACACACTGTGTATTTCAAATATTTATCAAAAATTATTTTTGTTAAAAAAATCATGAAAAGAAAAGTGAATAAACTTAAAAAGGCCAGTTGTTTATGATTTGAACTATAAATTTCAAAATATTTATCGAATTATATCATGAAATTACAAGAACAACAATTGTCATAGCATAAAAAGAAGTTTAAGAAAAATTAACAAAAAAAAAAAACAAAAAACATAGTGATCTTCCCATAATCACCCAGATAAAATAAACAATATGCTTAACCTATCTAAAACGTAGATTGGTTAACCTTTGTAAAATTTTGGTGATTGATCTTGTAGCAAATAACAATCTTCTGTCGGATGGCTACTACAAAAGAGTTACTTAATGAAAGTAAATTTACAAAATATCAAATTTGTTTATTTGTTTTGGCATAGCAAAAAGATAATTATAATTCTATGTTTGGTTTGTAATATTGGCAGCGATTGCTAAAATTCAAAATAACAGCTAAATTTTTTAAATGAAAAAAATTAAACACAGAGAAAGGCAAAATTAAAAAAATAAAATTGTTATTAAATTTGAAACAAATTTATGTAACATACAAAACAACAAAGGCCATATGCGAACATTCTTTCTAAAAACCAAAGGATCAATATTAAAAGAAAAAGACACATAGACACCTATATTTTCAACGCTTAAGTAGACTGAAGTAGAATAAAAGAAACCGAAACTAACCTTAAATCCATATAAGTTTGTTTCTTCAGCAATCTCTTAGTGCACATCAAAGAAATGAACATATGAAACAATAGTCAACATTTTTGCTCATAAAAGTAAAAACTACATAAAATCACATAATTAGTAAAATTTATAATATCCAACTCATGATAATGCAATGTATGCAATACAAATCCAAGAAACCATGGATCAAACTTAAAAGCACAAACAAGTTTGTTGATTCAACTCATTAATATATGTTTGTAGTCTAAAATGAACAGCATGATTCATAATTTTATACATGGAATCAATGATCTTTTTTATGATTATGAAAGTTACATAGGCAAATCCGATTGAAACTAAATATTGATGTTGTTTGAACAATTAGTTTATATAACATTATGTGCATAAACTCAATGCTATAGAGCTTTCACATTATGGTAGCAAATTGAAATGAAACAATATTACCACAACCAAATATCTAAAACTTTTTCTCAATTTTGAACATTTCTTTCATTTTTCCAAATTTTCGAAAAGGCACCTTTCAGAATTTAAGACCTTTGATGCCCATTATGGATGTACCAGCTTTGTACTTAAGAAACCATAAGGAAATTAGGGATCATATTAGAGATATTGAACTGTCAAATGCAAATAACATAACCAAAATTGAAGGGAAAAAGAAAGAAGAATAAGATTATTAGTGCAAAAAATGAAGGAAAGAGCAAGGAAAGACTTGAATCCATTTAACAACAGGTTTACTAGCTTGTTGTAAAGATAAATTGCAAAAAAAAAAAAAAAAAAAACCATGCATCCAAGTCCAAGCTAATTCATTTGGCTAAACTCAAAGGGGGAAGGGGAAACGAGAGGAACCATAATGATATACATGAAATTCAACTAAATTAAAACTCTTTTTGACAAAAATTCTTACTCTATAGCAATTCTCTTAATTCCAATAATAATTTTTCCATTTTATCAACCTTTATATAAGGAGGTAACAACACAAGCAAAATTATTCTTTAGTCGATATTCAAAATACAACATTTTGATAAAATTCTTAAAAGAACTGAAAAATGAAAATAAGCAAAAAAAATTGGCTAAAATCACACATTTATTAAAAATCGAAAAAACTTCTAATTACTAAAACAAAGAAATGGCACATGAAAGAGAAAAGAAAAAGTTTTTAACCTCAACTTTTGTAAATCTAAATTCCGTCTTTGTCTTGAGCATAAACGATCCATGTAAAATCAGATTGTGGGATATAATCCAAAAAGATCTAATACCAAATAATAGAGAATCATCAATTTTTGTCTTTAATTAGTCTTGAAAATTAAAAATAAAATAAAGAAAGACTTGCTAAGATGTCTAGAAATAGCCTTAATCTTATTCAAACTCCTTTTTTCCCTTCCTTTTTTTTCTTTCTTTCTAGATATTTTGCAAAGCTTCGATACAAAAACAAAAAAGAAAAAAAGTGAAAAGCCATTGCAGCAATTTAATAGTGAAGGGACTAAACAATTTTAAACTTTTTATGAATACCTCCAAAGTTTCCCTATAGCCCCTAAGTGACTAAAAATATCATATACTATAGATGATTTATCAATTTTTTAATCTATAAAGTAACTTATTGATATCATGAGCTAACAATACATCAACTTAGTAGACATGTTTAAAAATTGAATATATAATATAAAATACAATTAAGTGTTATCTAATTTATTTATTTTTTAGAAAAATTCCTCATATGATATCATAATATAACTTTTTTATTTGAAAAAAAATTACATGTCATGTCATTAGATTATTTATTTCAAAATATCTCTACTAGTAGTTGATTATGTCAACCCATAAAAATGGGTGAAATAAAAAATAAAAATATAGATGAAGAAGTTAGTTATATTTTTAAACAGAAACAAAAGTGATGAAATAAAAAGATACAAAATACAGATGAAAAAAACTTGTTTAACTATAACAATGTTTTTTAAAAATGAAGAAAAAGTAGGAAAGTACTTTGTCTAATTTTTTTCAAAAGAAATTAAATTATTTATATAACTCTATTAAGATACTACTCTGTTAGTAGACACTCTAGACCCAATCAGATTGGATGAGGCATATAATAGTTAATAATGCAAACCAATCACTTTAGTTAGTGATTTAAGGTTTTCCTTCATGTTATTGGCATGATTCACACTCATTCAAACATTAATTGGATGAAGCCCATGAAACACAATGGCCTTGTAAAGTTAGTAATGAGTTACGACGGTGAGATCCTAATGCATCAAAATTGTGTTTCTAAAAACCTTTTCTAGTCATCGTATTGTCAAGATAGGGGCATTGACAATGCACAAAGACTAGCATATGCAAAGCCTGCATGCATTTAAATCATGCAACTCTTTGATCTCATAGAAGTTGAAGTATAAAGATAATTGGGGATAGCATGTAAGTGCTAGTTTTGCGAAAAAAATTCACTAAACATGGCTTATATGAGAACTCCATTTGGTATAAGTCACTCAAGTGTCTATGGAATATGCTTTTTTATGTGCCAGTTGTGTGCATTAGTGTTCAAACTTATGATACAAAGTCATTTTATATACGAAGTGTCATGCTTTCATCCTATCATAAATGGGTCCATAATAAATGGATGCTTATAGTAGGGTAGTTATGGGCATGGCATGAACTATACGAAGGTGGATGAGTGATCCAGAGAGTATTAACCACTCCAAGATACATCGAAGACATATCTCATTTCTTCTAGGCTTTGGTTAACGTGATAAAGTCATTGGCCAATATATGATGGATTTAGGAGAAATCATTTCTCTAAATTCGTGAGGTTAACCTAAAATTGCAGGAACTAATATGGGTTAATACTTGAGTAGACACTAAACCATGCTCGTGGTCTTTTTAGGAGATCTAGTGAAAAGACTGAAGTACACTGAGAGATTGGTTACTGAAAGATTTCTTAAATAGGTCATATCCTACATACGAGGTGGCCATGATGCCTTGCTAAAGGCCAATCTTGGTCTATAAATATAAATAAACTTAATTGGGTAACTATGTTTATAGCCGTTATGATGGAAGCCTAATAGGTCACACACAATAAAATGATCTATTGGATTAAAACTGAGATTTAATTAAGTTTGACTTAATTAAACAAATTGTAGAAAAAGGAGAACTTCATTGAATAAGTTCAATTAAGAATAATTTAAGACATAAATTAGATTTATGAAATCTATTAGAGATGCCGTAGTATTGTAATAAAGATAATAATGTCTTATGAAGATAATGTCTATTTGTAGACATGGATTTAAGGATATTATTAAGTAAAGCCAACTAATTGTATTTGAAAAATTAAATAATTATTTGATAATTATTTAATATTATTTAGAAGAAGTAAAATTGTTTCTTAGGTTAGAAAATTTAATTATGAAATTATCTAACATGTAAATTAAAAAGGTTAGGCTAAAAGCCTTAATTATCAAGTCAAGAGAATTTAGTTATGAACTACTTCAAGCTGGGTTTGCTAATGTGCTAGGCAAATGTAATAGTATCTTTGGTGTGCTATTGTGCTAAAATATTAATTAGTTAATACTAAGGTCTAATCATGGACAACTTACTTGAAATAGTTTTAATTGGGCTTCTAGAGACCATTAAGTGGTGCCAACCTTGATGATGGGTGACACTGGCCTATTAGTCAAGCCTAACCTAGCCCAGGATGTATTTAAATACATTATTAAGGCTTTTTAGTTGATAAGAAGTTTAAGAAAAACCTTAGATGCTAATTCTTAAACTTTCCTAAAATGGCTTGACGTAAGTTTTTCCTTCTCTAAGCTCTCCTTGTGCAACCATGGTTTTTCTAAGTGTTCTTGAATCATTCTTGACATAATGAAGATAGAAAAATAGTTTTCTAATATTGGAAAATTAATTTTTTATGGCAATTACGAAATTGGCCAAATTTTGAAATCTTTACTTCCCTAAGCCTACTTTATGTTGATTGGTATTTCAAACGATCTTAAAGTGTTTTTTATCACAAGACAGGTAGAAAATCAATTTTCTATCCTAGTGGAATAAGCCAAACTAAAAAATTATGATATTTGGATCCATTTATTGGCATCTACGAAAAACATTGACTTTCTATGAAGCTATTTCTCTTTTATTTTTTAGCATAATAGGTAAGAAAATCATTATTGGATCACGTCGGATCTATACCTATTGATGAGATGCTTTTGGTTGAGGTTTGAGAAGCCTTCTAGCTAGCGCTCATGAACCATCAGACCTCATGAAGGCTTCAATATGCATCTATTTGGATCACTGTTAGAGGCAAAACACTTGGATTGCTTTTGGCCTCAAGAAACGATTGTAGTAATCAACCTATGGTGCATTCGTGTAAGGATCGGTGCACCTAGAGCTATGGTTCTCTAAGTAGTTATGATTTCTATCAATTTTATGTTTTAAATCACTACCCGATCATATGTACATCTCTTTCTAAGATTTTAAGAAATCTAAATGTTTCTTTATTTAATTTCACTGCGTATGTTTAATTTTAATTAAATTCTTATGCTTATGTCAATATGCAAAAGCCTGGGATTTCCTTTCACTGTCTTGATTTCATTAAAAAAACTGCCATTTATTGAGTTGTTGTCACTTAACTCTTGATACCAAACTCAGTCAAGAGTTTTATGTTGGTAGTGTTGATGCAACAATGGAGGTTAAAGGATCAAGGAAGATAGACTCTTTTTATCACGTCATACCTACAAGACTAGAAATGTTAAAAGGCACTAGAGTTGATACTCTGGGCACACTTCAATGCTGAAGTTAGCAAGGGGACGGAGCAAAGCAAATAATTAATTAAGTATGCTATGGAATTTAGCTTAGGGTTAAAAGAAGATACATCACCTTATATAACTTAGGACCTCTATGACCTAGGGTTGCATGCCCTAAGGTTGACTTATCTTTAGATAGACCTTTAGGTGAATAAATTATTTCAGCCCACAAGTTTAAGCTACCAACAATTACCCTCAAAGCTTAAGATGGTTATAAAGTGACCAAAGTCAGCCTATGTATAATTTGATTATCTTATGTCGATTAATATGGCAGATAGGAGCGATGGACATTACTGCCTTTTTATTTGGTGATCAGGAATGCACTTTAGTGATTTATAATTTGGCCACACTATGATTTTTAAATTTTGAATTTCCAAATATTATACTTGCTTGTTGTCACAAGTGAGTTGCATGCAGTCACAATATTTGTACATGTGGATCAATTGAGATATTAATTGCTATTTAACACATGTTTTTTGGTGCGTATTTTGAGGTCTAGCATTGATGGGTATTTATATCAGCGATTGTCTTCCTTGAGAAGTTTTTATAACCATTCATACTTTTCACAAAGCCAAGATACTTTATAATTTTTCCTTCATCTTTCATCTTTACCTTTCTCGAACTACAATTTTTTTTATAGACTTGATATTTCTTTTACCCCTTTTTGTCTTAACCTTTACTGTTCTTCTTTGCAACAAAAGTTTATACTTTATTTGCTACATTTCAATTGAAGGGAAACTCCTACTTTGTTCATCATATTCGTACTCGTTTGCTAGTATTTGGGTAAAAGTTTAATCTTTCCCTTATTTTGATCCATTTTTAGTTTGTTTTCATATTATCCCCTTGTTTTGGGTTCGATAATTAAGAAATACCGTTGTATGCTTCTTAAATTGGTCGCTAAAAGGGGTAGATTAGAAGATAGTGTTGAAAGGTTAAATCATCAGCTTAGGAAAGTTAGTATTTAGGGTCAGTCCACTCTTGGTTGCCCTATAGCTTTTATAGGTGAAGAAATAGGGATGGGAGAAGATCGCGATCAGAATGTTGATTAGATTCCAAAGGTCCCAAATGTTGAGCAATAGTTTAGCGATGAGGGAAGCAGTTCTGATAAGCTGGGTGAGGTTAAAGGCATGGATCTTGGTCCAGTAACTCATCATCCTTGTAATATCAATATGGTTGCTGTATCAAAGTGGCTGACTGACGGAGGTTTCAACTTTAGCCAGATAAAGTAACTAAGCCTCTTGTTAGACAGATGGCTATAATTGTAGATAGGGATAGTGTAACATTCTATCTCTATGTTTTCTAATGGGGATTTTATCTCCCATAGAGCCCTTTTTTGTTGTCATGTTGAATGGTTATCTCATATTGCCAAATTAGTTGAAACCAAATGCATGGGCGATCTTAGTTATACTTCATTGTCTACAAGAAGGATAACCTATTACCTTCTATTAAGGTGGTAAGGCAACTGTTTTCCTGGAAGAAAAGTTATGAGAGTTGGTATTGTCTATAGTTTTCAAAATGAAAATGGCAACAAACATTTCATCAAATGCCCATATTGCTAAAAATCAATATTTCATTATTCAAAAAAGGTTAAGCATAGAGTAAGGTTTTTTTATTAAATGGAATTTTGCTTTTCGATGAACAACTTAAAGATTCTTTTGTGGTAGCTCCAAGCAGAGGCAAGTAGATTACTTATCTAGTAGCTAGTTGAAGTACAAAAAGTATCTAACTCTGTAAAAAGTTTAAAAGCACTATCTATGCTTAGAAGTAGCCTATGTCCCAAAAAAATATGATGCATCTTTTTAGAAAAAAAAAGGACATCTTGCGAGGGCCCAGAGAAAGTTTACTCATATGGTAGAAAATCATTCATTATATTCTCATAGTTTTGTATGACCATATAATTTTTCTAATAATAATTACTTGCAGATGATGTGCCAAAGGAGTTTAGTTTCGTGGCTTGGTCTTTGGTTAACATGAATTAATATGACAGACTTAGAGGGTTCACCTGACATGCTTTCTAGCCTTCCAAGGCCTTCCAATATTTAATAAGTCAACATATCAAGAGAGCTATCAATTGAAGGTCAAGTAGTTTCTAAGCGATCGATTGAGAAAGACGTGTTTGATTGACCTTCCACTCATTTAGAAAAAAAAGGGTACAGGTTTGTAATTTTTCATTAAACTGATTCACTTTGATTTTATACTTGTTGTGTTTATCTTTTGCGAGTATGGATCAATCTGTTAGGGCGGGCTCACCTAACGTATCGCTAAAAAAAATGCCATGTAAATGGCTATTACTTGCTAAGAGAAAGCATAATGTAATAAGAAAGAGGATTTAAGCCCTTTGCCTCTAACGAAAATGGTAATGTTTGAAAAGGATGTAGCTATAAAGGCTACCATTGTCATCACTTCCTTTTATGCCACTGTCTGCATTATGGGGGAAGTTTTGATGATTCTATAGTGGTGTCAATAAGTAAGGTGAGCATAAGTCCTTTTGGTACTATATCACTCTGATAGCGCTTGTTACCTCAAGTAGTTCATTTATTCAATAAAGTTTAGATTCACAAGGCAACAACAATGCTAAGAGTCTAGTGGCAGTTCTTCAATTTATCCCTGAAAAAACCTAAAATAGCTTAAGAAGGGTATATTGGCCAATAGGGATAAGGCTTGCAAATCGACGCATAAGTAAGTATCCCTAATTGATGTATGCCCCACAAATGAGAAATCCTATTCATAACTTACAATCTAGCTTTGCTTATGTAGCGAAGGTGAGATCCTGGTATTTTATTCATAAAACTTTTGTATATTATTATCCTTAGGACATTTATAAGGTTTTTTTTTATGTTTGCAGGCTTTGTTTTGCCAGATGGCCTATACACATAAAATGTTAGGATAGCAGTCTCAGGTTGATCTAATAAAGGAAGAGGTTACTCAAAACGCTACCCTCGTGAAATAGATGCAAGCCTAACTGGATAACATGTTGGCTGAAAAGAAACCTTCTGATGATAGAGAGACCAATCGCAGATTGAAGCTGCCTTGAAAGCTATAGAAGACAAATGGGCTGTGAAAGCTACTGAGTTTGCCAGGAAGTTGAAGAAACAAAGAAAGCATTTGAAGCTCAAGATGCAAAATTAATTATGGCTACCGTTAAAATCTCTAAGAAAAAGATTTAGCATAAGGAGGTCAAGGCTCGTCTATAGAAAAAGTTAAAATCTCAAAAAAAATCTTTGCTTAACCAAATATTTTTTAGTTAAAAATATAGGGAAAGTGCTTTCTATGGAGCGCAATTGCTCAATGTCCCTTGGATATGAAAATTTGCAATTAGGCACTCTCTAACCATTTTCTAAAGGCTTCAATGTACTTATGCCTGAACAGAAACAAGTTAAAGCGGGTTAAGTAAGGGATATAGCTTTCATTACTCCTACACTGAAGGTGACCAAGCCTGATGAGGGTTCTGACAAAGACGAAAGCAAGCAGGTTCACTCTCTGGTGTTAGTACATCCCATGTTGAATAAACTTTTGATTTTGTATAGCTAATACTAAAATTTTTATTTGTATTTATCTTAAAATTTAGTGAACTATCAGGTAATTGTTTATGTGTTATGAATCTCATAGACTTATTTTTTTACTTAGCATAATTTTAGGCCTTTTTCTTTAACAACTCATAGTGTCTTACTACTAAATTCAATAAACATTAGCCTTTTCAAGCTGTTTAAATACATTTAGAATGTATGTGGTGTATAAACATTTTGAACTTAGAACTGGTTATTCATATACAAGAATTAATGTAGCACCTAAATATACGCCTTACGTAAATAGCATGTTGACTTTTTAGGTCACCTTGGGCTTGTTTGTTTGATGACTTGGTGTCACTTGCTTATATGTTGAAATTTTAATTAGACCTTTGAGGTCATTCCTAGCATTTATGCATGCTTATGTATTTTCACCTACTTATATACAGAAATGTCAATCAAAGCTTCGAGGTTATTCTTAGCATGTGTGCATGGTGCCATACTGTCATTCGCTTGTATGCTAAAATGTCGATTAGACCTTTAAAGCCATTCTTAGCATGTGTGCTATGACATATTGTCACTTGTTTTATGCTTAATTTGTTAAGTATATTGTTATTGGTTGTCATCAAGTTGGATCATCATAATATTATTCAAGGCTCATTGAATTTATATAATGAAATAGTCTTTTCGACTTTAGACATTTATAATAAAAGAGAACATTTAGTGCCATTACATAGGCCTTACAAATAGTATTTTTCAGGTGAACGGCATTCCAAGTGTTTAGAATTATCTTACTGGTCATGTCTACCAATTTGTATGCCCCAAACCCAACAACTTTAGATACTTGATATGGTCCTTCCTAATTCAAGGAGAATTTTCTTCTTTCACCAACTAGTCAATTGGTTTCACAACATCGCAACCTCAGGTCACGTACTTCAAGTTAACTATTGTGGACTTCCCTACTATAGCATTTGATACTTGTTGTGCTTAAGCTGCTATCATTGTTGCAGTGGCATTTTTGCTTTCTATGAGCAAATTTAGCTTTGCACTTAAGTATAAGTCATTCAATTAGTGGTCAACATGGAGGTGGCAAAATGAACCTGAACCCAAAAACTCGCCCAAAAAAATCCAAGCCCAAACCCGAACCAAACTTGATTTGACAAAAAAGTCAATGGCCTGAACCCGAAATGGCCCAAAGCTGAATTAACCCAAGCCCGAAAGAACCTGAACCCAAGCTTGACGCGAACTCGAACCCGAATTTAATGCTAAAAATAAATATTCAAATATTATAATTAAATAATTTTTTATAAATCAAAAACTTTAATTATAAATTTTATTTTAATATTTTTTTAATAATTTAATTAAATATTAAAATTTTAATTTATATTTTAAATATGATTAAACTTGCTCCTAGGTTGGGTCAAGCCGATGCCTAAATTTTTTTAAAATCCTGATCTCTAGCCCTTATTTAACATGCGTAGACCTACGTATTTAAGCTAGAATTACTTTTCATCACATTAAAAAACTTTTTTATTAGTATTACATATTTTATAATTAAATTTAAATAAAATATATTAATTTAAAATCATTGTTCTGAGCAGGATTGAGCTAGTCTAATATAAAAATATGAGAACCCAGGCCCAGGCTCAATTGGGCCAAATGGGTAGCCCGACCCTTGAACTGGTCTATATATGATAAAATAATAATTTATCAAAAAGTAAATTATGTCACTAGCTTTGAAAACATTATCAATAAAGTATATTATGTATTTATCATATTTTTTTAATTTTATTTGTTAAACTCATTAAATATTGAGAGTTTATATATGTTAGTGGTAAAATTTTAAATAGTTTTTTAAATAATAATAATAATAATATTATTATTGTTATTATTATTATTATTATTTCATGTAATGGTAATTAGAATCTGATAATAGTATAACAAAGTAATAAGATAAATTAAAAAAATATGAAAGCTATAACAAATAGTACTACATTAAAAATGAATTAAATATTAAATATTAAATATTAATATCATATATAATTTAATTAAATATAAAAAATTTAATTTATATTTTATATATGATTAAACTTACTCATGAGTCAGGCTGAGTTGCAGCTTGAATTTTTTTAAAATCCCAAGCCTAAGCTATTATTTAACATGCCCAAACCTGCCTATTTAAGCTAGAAATACTATTTATCATATTAAAGAATATTTTTATATTAATATTTATATATTTTATAATTAAATTTAAATAAAATATATTATTTTAATTTAAAATCACTATTTTGACTGGGTCAGCTAGTCTAAAACAAAAACATGAGAACCTGAGCCGAAGCCCAATTAGGTCAAAATGGGTAGCCCGATCCTTGAGTAAGTCTATATATCATAAAATAATAATCTATCAAAAAGTAAATCATATCATGAGCTTTGAAAACATTATTGATAAAGTATACTATTGATTTATAACATTTTTTTTATTTAATTAGTTAAACTCATTAACTATTGAGAGTTTATGTATGTTAGTAGTAAAATTTTAAAAACTTCTTTCAACATTTTTCTCATTTTATTATTATTATTATTATTATTATTATTATTATTATTATTATTATTATTATTATTTTAAGTAATGATAATTAGAATCTGATAATAGTATAACAAAATAATAAGATAAATTAAAAAATATGGAAGCCATAATAGATAGCACCATATAAAAAATGAATCAATTATTAAATATTAAACATTTGATATTAATACTATATATAATTAAATTAAATATTAAAAACTTAAGTTATATTTTATACGTGATTAAACTTGTTCATGGGTTGGGCTAGACCGCAGCCCAAATTTTATAAAATCTCAAGCCTAGGCCCTTATTTAATATACCTAAGCCCTCCTATTCAAGCTAGAATTACTGTTCACCATACTAAAGAATATTTTTTATTAATATTTATATATTTTATAATTAAATTCAAATAAAATATATGTTATTTTAATCTAAAATCGTTGTTCTGAGTAGAGTTAGGCTAGTCTGAAATAAAAATATGAGAACCCAGGCTCAAGCCCAATTGGACCTACTGGGTAGCTCAATCCTTGAGTAGGTCTATATATCATAAAATAATAATTTATCGAAAAGTAAATCATATCATGAGCTTTGAAAGCATTGTCAATAAAGTATATCATCCATTTATCATTTTTTTAATTTAATTAGTTAAACTTATTAAATATTGAGAGTATATGCATGCTAGTAGTAAAATTTTAAAGATATCTTTGAATATTATTATTATTATTATTATTATTGTTTCAAGCAATGATAATTAGAGTTTGATAATAATATAATAAAGTAATAAGATAAATTAAAAAATATGAAAGCGATAACAGATAATGCCATATCAAAAATGAAAAATATCATATGTTAGACTAGCAACTAGACCTGCCCATGGGCCAAACAGCCTGCCGAACACAATAGGCTTAGTACGATCAAACCTAAGTCTTAGAGTTTAAGTTTCAAGCACACTCGACCTGAAACTTTGTTTTTTAAAATAAAATAACATATTTTTATTTAAATTTAATTATAAAATATGTAAATATTAATATAAAAATAACTTTTTAATATTATGAATAATGATTTGCACTTAAATAAGTTGGTCAGGCCAAATTTGGCCCTGAGCTTAGAATTCAAAATTTTTTCGGGCTGAGGCTAGGCTCATAGAACGAACTAAGATTTTTTCGGGCCAGACCGGGCCAAATTCAGGCATAGGCTAAGAATTTAAAATTACGTAAAAATGATTACATATAACATAAAATAAAAAATGATTTAAAATATGCTTGAACCTGAACCCGAACTCGAATAGGGTTGAACTAGAATAAACCCGAACCTGAATAAACCTGAACCCAAATTGGCCTAAACCTAAAAGAACTCGAACTTGAAAAAACCTCAACCTGAAATAAGCAGACTCAAACCCGTCTAATTGCCACCTCTAGTCAATAATAAACATGTGAATGCTATGAATTTCAATTTTCGCAAGATAACTACTTTCATGCTATAAATGAGGCTAAAAGGAGCCTCTCCTATAACTTGACTCTCAGTTGTTCTGATCACCCAAAGTATTCTTGGTGTTTCTTTTGCCTAAGACCCTTTAACATCATCTAACTTCTTTTGCAATGGTTAAAGTATGTTTTTATTAATAGATTTAACCTGGCCATTAGATTGGGGATGAGCAACTGAGCTGTGCACTAGGCTGATGTGAAATTTTTCATAAAAGCTTTTCAATTTGTTGACTTGTAGTTGTTTCCTATTGTCGGTTATGAGGACATTAGGTATCCCAAATCCACAGAGGATGAACCTTTAAATGAAGCTTTTTATATGGCTGTAATAGTTACTATAGGTTTCATTTCTGCCCAGTTGGTAATCATATGCCATGATAAAAAATTTTCGTTGCAACATTGCCATGGTAATAGATCCAATATATTGTTTCCCCAAACATATAAAAGCCATGGGATATAGACTTGCTTTAGCATTTTTGTCAATTGTTTTCATGTCTTAGCAAATTACTGGCATTTGTCACATCTTTTGACCAATTTTGTGGCATCTTTCATCATTATTAGCCAAAAGAAACATTGTCTCAAGGCTTTTTATGCTAAGGTTCTGCCCCTTAAGTGGTTACCACATACTCCTTCAAGGATTTCTCTTAAGACATAGTTTGCTTCTTCTAGATCTAAGCATCTAAGATAAGAGAAAGTGAAAGACTTGTTGTATAAGACATCATTAATAATTGCATACGTGGTGGCCCTTTTTTCTAGTCGCTTGCGTAGTACTGTATCGGTGGGTGCAACATTGTTATAGAGAAAGGACAAAATAGGGGTCATCCAGTTATCACCACTGCTGACAATTATTTCATGAGCATGTCTATGATAACTAGAAGTTTTAGAGCATTCAAGCAAGATTTTTCCTCGACTTGTAATTTCTAAAATTGCTTGCCATTCTAGATAGTGAATCAGCTTGACCATTTTTTTGCGTGGTATTTGCTCAATGGCCACATAATTAAAAATTTACACAACTTAGAGATTATGTCATGGTATTTGGCTTACAATTGATTTTTAAACTCGTATAATCCATTGACTTAATTTAACACCAGTTGTAATCTATATAGGCTATTAAATAGCTAGCTCCAGTGTTTCTGCCAATTTTAGCCCTACTATTAGAGCTTCACACTTTGTCATGTTATTTGAGGTGATGAACTTGAAAGATAGACCATATTGCCACTCCTGGCCTTTAAGATCTAGTAAAAGGACTCTTACTCTTATCCTATCATTTAAGGATGATCCATCAATGTAAAGTGTCCAATAGTTAGCTCTATCTTCGATGATAATTTTTTACCTAGGCTTTTTTGTTTGGGGTCAAGTTCAGTTAGGATGGTGGTGCCATCGTTATCCATTTTTGGCGATTGGATAACATCTTTAAAAGGTATAAATGAGCACTCAGCAATAAAATCGACTAGGACTTATGCTTTAATCTCCCTCTTGAGGCTGTAATTAAGACCAAACTGATTGAGGCCTACACTCCATCTGATCATTTCTCCTGCCAAGTTTACTTTTAAAAGTACTTTTTTCAAAGGTTGGTTAATTAGAACCGTTATCAGATCTGCGTAAAAATGTTACCTCAACTTTCTTGCGATCGTGACAAGAGTATATACCAGCTTTTCAATCTTAGAGTAGTTGAACTCACCTATTTGGAACACCTTATTAACATAATACACTGAGAACTACATCTCATCTTTTTTTTCTTAATCAAGATAGTAGCAATCATCTCATCGAATGCGATAAGGTATAGAAATAGTTGTTCTTTATGGTTTAGGCTTAAAAGTAATGGTGGAGAACAGAGATATTCCTTTAAATTCTTAAATGATTTTTGGCATTCATCTATCCTTTTGTATCTAGTGGCCTCTCTAAGTAGCTTAAAGAAAAGTAGGCATTTTTCAGCATGCTTTGAAATAAAACGAACAAGTGCTGCTACTCTACCTGTTAGTTATTGCACTTCTTCAATTGACTTTGCCAGGCTTTTTTCTAGTATTGGTGAATTTTTTATAGGTTTGCTTCTATTCCTCTAGAAGATACCTTAAACCCTAAGAATTTACTTATGGCCACCTCAAAAACACACTTTAATGTATTAAGTTTCATGTTATACCATCACAATAAGTGGAAAGTCTCTGTTAGATCGTTGATATGCTATTCAATAGAAGTGCTTTTGACCTACATGTCATCCATGTATCCTTTCGTGGACTGCTCAATTTGGTCCTTGAAAATCTTGTTTACAAAGCATTGATAAGTTGTTCTTGCATTTTTTAGCCTTAAAGGCATTACCTGATAATGAAACGTTCCATCTTCTATGGTAAAGGCCATTTTTCTTGGTCATCTTGGTTTATTTTTATCTGGTTGTACCCTGAAAAAGCATCCATGAAATTAAAAATTTATGCATGCAAAAGCATCAACTAGTTGATCGATGGCAAGGAATGGATAACTATTTTTTGGGCATGTTTGTTTAAATCTACAAAGTTTATACATATCCTCTATTTACCATTTGCTTTTTGGACTACCACCATATTTGCTACCCATTTGGGATATGACACTTCCCCAATAAATCCTATAAATAGCAATTTATCTATTTATTCCTTGATTACCAAAACTTTTTTTAGTGTAAATTTATGCTTCTTTTGTCACACTAGTTTATTATGTGGGTCTACAATCAGTGAGTTCATGATAACACTTGTGTTCATACTTGGCATGTCAGCTACTGACCAGGCAAAAACATTAGCGTTCCACCCTAAAAGGTTACACAGATCATTCTTGACCTTTTGGTCAATTAAAGCTCCAATCATAGCGAAGAAATCTAGATTAGGGAATGGATGATTATCTTAGTCATTTCGTCATCTGGTTAAGGTTTGGATGATATAGATCATTTCCCACGTCTGAACTTTCAAGTGTTAAATTTTCTGCATCTACCGAAGTTATCATGTTTACGGCCATAATACTTCTAAACAACATGTATTGCTCATAATCTAGGTTTCACTATACTTTCTTTGTTAACTTTATGGACATGAGGTGACATTGTCAGGTATTTGATTGATTGGCTTTAAGCTATCCCACTCCAGTTGGTGTTGGAAATTTTACTGTTAAACTGTAAACCACTGTGATCAATTTTGCTTTTTTCATTGATGGTTGCCTTAGTATAAGATTATATGTAGGCGGTTAATTGACCACCATGAAGTCTACCCTTATAATGACTAAATGTTCTCCATTGCCATAGGAAAAAGAATGGATCCGTAGGGTCCCAAATGAATTAGCTTATTCAAAAAAAGCCTTATTCTTTTGAAGATCTATCTCGTGCCTGGTATAGGGTTACAAGCAACGTTATAGTCCATTTGATTGCTATTAGTTGAGTAGCAAAATCATATATAGGCAATGATGGATTCAGATCGTCAATCTGGTTCCTCATTTTTTGGAAGGCATCCCACTATAAAATATTAATAGCAATACCATCATCGATTAGAATTCTACTAACATTACAATTTCTTATGCTAGATAAAATAATATTAGATCATTACTGTGTTCTACGAGTAAATCATTTTCAGCCTTATTAAAAGTAATAGTTTAACTATCCTGTCTGAACCTTTTGGGATATGTGTCAACCACCATTATGAATCTAAGGTAAGATTTCCTCTTTTCTTTATTGCATCCCATAATAACATTAATTAAGCCGATCACTAGGCACTTCCCTATGGGTTTATTGTAGTTCTTTTTAGATGAGTATAGTATGTCTTATTTAGTGTTGTCTTTCTTGACAAACAGCTTGATATCTTCTTTTTGTATCAGGGTTTCAATGGCATTTTTTAGGTTTATGCATTGCTCTGTTAAATGAAAAATATTATTGTGAAATTCACAGTGCTTCCTGGGAATCTTATGGTTTTTTTCATCTTTCAATAGGGGTGGTCTTTTAGCTAGGCCCTCTTTCATGATTGCATGCAAGATTTACATGTGGCTAGCATTAAGAAGGGTGTAAGTATCATATTTATTATAAATGGGTGGCCAATCTCTCTTTTTATTAGAGTTGTTTATGCTGCCAGTTTGGTTTAACTTGGTGTCTAGGCGGCCGTTAAGTCTACTTTTCTGGATAAAGTGATATAAAGTTTTCCTGATCGCTCAAAATGATCTCCTTTACCATATCAGTCTAGTCACATGATTTTTCAGTTGGCGATCTCCATATCCTCAGCATCTACATATTTCAGAGCCTTTTCACAAAACTAGTAAAGCTTTGTTGGCTAGGCATTAATAAGAGCATACTTTAAACGCTTATGCTGTACTCTCAAGGTAAACGGTTAGGTAGCTCATTCATCAATCAACTTTCAGACTTCCAATGTAACTGCATTAAAGCATTTTACATATTCTTTAAAGATTCCTTCAAGAGTTTGTTTTACAGCCAACAAGCTGGCTACAGTTCTAGTCACATACAATAACTCCCAAATTGGCTAGGAATTATTTGCCTATTTGATCAAAGTTTAGAATGGAACCAGGTTTTAAAAAATAATAACATATTAGCCTTGGCCCTCAAAGGGTGGTAAGGAACACTCGACATTGAGCCATATCTGGGACATCTCATAGGTTATAGAATGCTCTAAAATAGTTCAAGAGATTAGCAGGATCGATTGTCTCTTCATAAGTATCTGTTAAAAGCTCAATTTTCTTCGGGATAGGTACTTTGCAAATAACTAAGGATAATGGGTTGTGTTCAATATCGAGCTAGTCCCAGTCATCCTTTTAGGGTTCTTTCAAACTTTTGATTTCTTGTATGAGGGCTGCCACTTGTTAGCTAGGATTGCATCTTGTGTTGGGTATGTATGTTTATTAGTTTCCTCTTGTCCCTAAGATTAGTTTCCACTAGGAGTCAATGAGGAACTTTTCTGATCTTGCTAGCTTCCTAGTTTGTCAATTGGTCAGGTTGGCTTTGGTTCTTTTTATTTTGGCATACAGGTGCCTAATTTTGGCGATCAGCCTAAATCTAGGGGTTTTTTCGATTACCTTGCACCTGAAGGTTTTGTTGATTGGTTTGCATTTGAAGCAACTGTTGTATAATGGTCTGTTGTGTAGCCATATGGTTGGTCTTGAATTATGCAATATAATGTCCGTGGTAGTCAGGTTATGGTATAGGTGATGGATAGGCTTATGATAGCATAGGTATCAAAAGGGTCATGCTCATTTGGCTAAATAAATCTTATGCTCATTTGGCTAAATAAATCTATCGGTGTGGTTATTGGAAGGTTTGTGTTTTTGATGGTTGGTGGTTGCGTATGGGCGGTAGTAATAGTTTGGGCAGCATTGACAAGAATTGACAAACTTCTTAGAATAACATTGGTTGTAGCATTTAGATTTGGTTTTCTAGTAGAGAAAGGGCGAGATCAAGGTAGGCAAGTTTTGGTAAAAGTTTTATGGTTGTACACATCCACTTATAGTAAGTGGTGTTTGGGGCTACAAGTAAGGGTGCGTAGGGGTACGTAAGGGAAGTGTTGTCATGGTTGACGATGTTAATCCCAACATCATCATAGAATTGGGCGTCATGACACTTGGTGGTGGTCTAACAGGTGATATATTTGTCCCAAACGTGGTTGGGATAGCAGCAGCAGAGTCACTTGACTGAGAGGCCGTAATGATGAGTTGGTTCAGTAAAGTAATAGGTTGTGGGACATTGGCTTTTTAGATTTGCTTCCCTCAAAAGACGTCAATTGTTGACGCAACAATGGAGGTTGATGGATCAAGGAAGATGAACTAACTTTATCGCATCATACTTGTAAGACAAAAAGGGTTGAATGCTAGATTTGATACTCCATGACGCATTCCGATGCTTAAGTTAGCAAGGGAAAGGAGCAAGGCAAACAAGCAACTTAGTATGCTATGGAATTTAGCTTAGGTTAAAAAAGGATTCATCACCTTATATAGCTTACCTATGTGACCTAATGTTGCATGCTCTGAGATTGACTTATCTTTTAGGTAGGCTCGTAGATGAATAGATTATTTGGGCCCATAAGTGTGAGTTGCCACGTATAGGAGTGTAACGAGTAGAGATAAAAAGAGTGGCTAAGTTGGTATCACAAGTTAACGAGACACCAGCTCACTCATTAAAATTACTTAAAAACATTTAAAAAATATTAACAATAATATAAGCTCGGGTATTAGTATATCTTTTTTCTAATTTAAAAAATTAATCACTTATTATTTTCTTATAAAGCATAAATTTTTTTTGCTTATGTTTTTCTTAACCATTTACCTCTTCTTAAAAACTCCTGCTCTTAACAATTACCCAATTTAAAAAATTACCAAATCATTTTAATTTTAAAATAACTACCTACTTTAAAAAATTACCTATTTTTTTTTACGTATTTATCTATTAATTAAAAAAATATTTTTTTACCCACATAATTGATTGTGCCAAATTCTCATATAATTTTTTACTCAATATATATTTATTTATTTTGTGGACTAGCAATAAATAGTGTTTTTTACAAAACTCGAATTAAACTGCTGCTTAAGTATTGCTCCCAAACTTCAATTTGGTTACTTAAAAATTTTGGCGATTAAAAAGTTCAAATTCAAAGAGGTTATAACATGTTCAAGCCTAATTTTTTAATCACTAAGAATGAATAAAACTAAGGGATAATTATAAACAAATAATAGTTTTAATTTGATAAAGAAAAAGATCGAAATTACGGGTCGAACATGGAAGTTAAGAAAAATAATAATAATAAAAGAAAAACAGCGAGCATATGGGATGGGTAAAGATGAAATCAGAAAATTAAACACTCAGGAAACTGACAGCGTTTGAACGTGCAATCATCCACTTTGTTAAAACAATTGGATTTCACTATTCTCTTTATGTTTTATCTTTTAATTATTATAATCATTTTGTAAAGTAATCGAATTTAATAATTTATATATATTAAAATTTAGTATGCTTATAGAGTGGGTGATTAAAAGAAAATAATTTTTTATAGTGTGGATAGCTTTTAAGAAAAAATAAGTAGTTAAATAATTTTTTTGTGAAAAAAGTAAATATTTTAAAATATTTTATTAATTATTTAGAATTATTTTATAAAAAATTATTAAAAGATAATAATAACCTTACATTTATATTGATTAATATAAATTTTATTTAATATTTTGATAAATTATAATTTTAATAAATGAATTGATATTCAATTAATTTTTAGTATTAATTAAGATATTCTTTTTATATTAACAATAGGAATTAATGATTCATATAAATTTTAATATATTTTACATTAATATTATATTTAATTTATTTTTATATTATATTTTAAATGTTATTTGGTAATAAATTATTATTATTTTAGAAACCAATAAGACGACAACATGAATTCTTTTGTTTTGACTCGCCTCAAGTTTTTTTGGGAAATTCTAGAATAAGACTTTTATAATAAGCTTCCCGTAAGCTTCAATGAATATAAGTCTTTGGATGAAAATTTTTAATCTCAACCGTTGGTTTAAAAAAATATATATACCCATTCACCCGGTAAGTTTAAGGATAATTTCATAAAAGTGATATAAAGTGATAATTTTTACAAAATAGGAAAATAAAAAAATTTATTTGAAAAAAGAAAATAATAATTATTATAATTATTCATAAAG
>JBBYHM010000007.1:1223673-1318103 GCA_038381775.1 Adansonia rubrostipa | reverse complement strand
TTTGTTTATTATTATATAATATAATAGGTAAAAACCAAAAACTAAACAGAGGCAACCTGCTTAGCCGGTTGCCTTGAAGCCTTATGGGAAGCGCTCCGTAAGGAGCGCTCCCCAGAACCCCCTTTTTGTTTTTTTTTTTTTTAATCTTTTTTTAGTCAAACGACTCGTCTTTTGTCAGTAAGTGTTATAAAGCTGTGTGCCAAACACCGTCTATTCTCCCTCTCGTACCATGTCTCACGTCTCTCTTTGCTTCACGCGCTCTCACTCACTCAACTTTGCCTGAACTGTTCTACACGTGTTCTCCCCAACAAGCTTAGAAAGACACTTTCCCGGAGTCTCGCTTTTCCAATCAACCCCTCCCCCCCCCCCCCCCCAAAAAAAAAGAACTGTTGTTGTCTCCAATAAGAAGCGGAATCGTCTGCTATTCTCTCTTATATTCGCCACCGGCTTCCGCCTCTTCCCGCCACGAACACCCAAAATGGAGGCCCGCAGGCGATCATCGACTAAACCCGTTCAATCTCTGAAACCAGAGAAAACGATTTCATTAGAGGAAGATCCCACCAAAGCCCCCGACGCATTACCGCTTCCTTTGTATCTGACAAACGCGGTGTTCTTCACGCTTTTCTTCTCTGTTGTTTATTTTCTTCTTTCCCGCTGGCGCGAGAAGATTCGAACCTCCATGCCTCTCAACGTCGTCACCTTTTCTGAGATCGTTGCGATTCTTGCTTTTGGCGGCTCCTTTATTTATCTTTTGGGATTCTTTGAGATTGACTTTGTTCACTCTATAATTTTCCGACCATTGTCTGACGTTTGGAATTCCGAGGATGATGATGAGGAAAATGAAGTTTTGCTTCGTGAAGAAGATGCCCGTAAAGTCTCTTGCGGCCAAGCTGTTCATTGCTCGCTTTCTCCGCCACTTCCTCCAGCACCGATTCTAACTGTCCAGAAAGAGTTCAATGAAAAGCCTTTGATGGTTACAACCAAGGAAGACGAAGAAATAATTAAATCCGTTGTGGCCGGAACAACCCCTTCGTAATCTTTGGAATCGAAATTAGGTGATTGCAAGAGAGCGGCTGCAATCAGGCGTGAGGCGTTACAGAGACTGACGGGGAAGTCATTATTAGGATTGCCTTTGGATGGATTTGATTACGATTCTATTTTAGGGCAGTGTTGTGAGATGCCGGTTGGGTACGTTCAGATTCCCGTGGGCATTGCCGGGCCTTTGTTGGTAAATGGAAGAGAATGCTCGGTTCCTATGGCAACCACGGAGGGTTGCTTGGTGGCTAGCACTAATACGGGTTGTAAGGCTATTCATTTGTCAGGTGGAGCTACAAGTGTTCTATTGAGAGATGGGATGACAAGAGCTCCTGTTGTAAGGTTCTGTACCGCGAAAAGGGCAGCTGATCTGAAGTTGTATTTGGAGGATCCTGACAATTTTGAGACTTTGGCTGTTGTTTTTAACAGGTTTGTTTAGTGGTTTTTTTTTTTTTTGTTGGGGGGGGGGTGTGGAATTCCAGATTGACCGATCTAAATTCAAGCTAATATTTGTACTGGTTTGTTGAGAGTTTTGATTTTCTGGGTGGTTGCAGATCAAGTAGATTTGCTAGGCTTCAAGGTATCAAATGTGCAATTGCTGGGAAGAATCTATATTTGAGATTCACTTGCAGTACTGGTGATGCTATGGGGATGAACATGGTTTCCAAGGGAGTCCAAAACGTTTTGGATTTCCTTCAAACTGATTTCCCTGACATGGATGTCATCGGCATCTCTGGTGAGCTTCGTTGGCGTTGACTTATGTTATTCGTCTTTTTCATTGTTTAAGCTAGATCACTAAATTTTATGGATTTATGATGGGTATAGGAAACTTCTGTTCCGACAAAAAGCCAGCTGCGGTAAATTGGATTGAAGGACGAGGCAAATCTGTTGTCTGCGAAGCCATCATTAAGGGTGAGGTGGTGAGGAACGTCTTGAAGACTAGTGTTGAATCGCTTGTGGAGCTTAACATGCTTAAGAACCTTGTTGGTTCTGCTATGGCTGGAGCTCTGGGTGGATTTAATGCTCATGCCAGTAACATTGTGACTGCAGTCTACCTAGCTACTGGCCAAGATCCGGCTCAAAATGTCGAGAGCTCTCATTGCATCACAATCATGGAAGCTGTTAATGATGGCAAGGACCTTCACATCTCTGTCACCATGCCTTCTATCGAGGTAATTGATTGTGTTGCTGTCTGATTATCAAACACGGGTTTTCGCTGTCAGCATTATCTGGTGGCCTAAAACTGTGTTAAACAGTATCCGATTGTGTATGTCTGTGCTTAATTATATCTGTTGCTGTCTGAATCATCTTCTAGGTTGGAACTGTTGGTGGTGGAACTCAGCTTGCATCTCAGTCAGCCTGTTTGAACTTGCTTGGGGTTAAGGGTGCTAGCAAAGAGTCGCCCGGAGCTAACTCCGGAATGCTTGCAACCATTATAGCTGGTGCTGTCCTTGCTGGGGAGCTATCACTCATGTCCGCACTTGCAGCTGGGCAATTAGTTAAGAGCCATATGAAGTACAATAGGTCCAGCAAGGATATTTCCAATGCTTCTTCCTAGAGAACACGTAATGAGATATTTCTGAAGCTTTGTCAAAGCCTGAAATTAGTGTAAATTTGCAAGTCCCATGGTAGAACTAGAAAGTATAAACGTATCAAAGCTAAGGAGACATCATCTGTTAGGAAATTTCTTTATTTATTTCTTATTTATTTATTTTTTATATTTAAGAAAAGGAAAAAAAAAAAAAAACCGAAGCCATGTAATCCAAGAATCGTGTAAAATAACAGAATTGCTAATTAACATTTTTTTTCCTCTTCATAGATTCTGCATATTATTATCTCCTCTCTTATAGATTCCAAGGGATGCTATAAATTTTATTAGTGATGGATGAGAATGAGACCTCCAAATGATCTAATGCTGCGGCATCTCATCCTTTTAGGACCGCTTCTTCTTTACCATGTCCCTGCTATGTGACTTCCCATTAAAGTGTCTGTTGTCCATATTTTCAGTCAACAGTAACATATTTTGCACTCTAGGGTTATTTAATTAAAAATTGTATGATTTTTTATTATCCAAAAAAAATAATAATAAAAGGAATATTCTGTTGTTCATATGAACATTGCATTTTTTTTAAACCGAGATTTATTGATTTACGCTGTCACTTAACATCAAACAAATTGGAGATTCGAAATGTAGTATGTACGTTCTCTTCGATCAAGGTTTAATCTTGACAGTCTTAACCACCAACATATATATATATATGAAAAAGAAAATGGCATATCCGTTATAGATTTTGGAGCCGGTGATTTCTTATACAGACGGAGAAGAACCTTAAAATACCCTTTTCATGAATCCAATACAATCTAAATTCGGGGTTTGACCATGCTTCATATCTTCTTCGGACTTAAGATCAGGCAGGAGCAGGTAATTCTGTTTATTTACACGGCAACCTAAAATTTGAAGTGATTTAGGATCCTTTTGGATCACCAGTACGCTCTAGTCCGACACGGTTGGGACATGGGAGCAGCAGAGGTGGCAAGTTGGGATGATGCGGTTGGACCTTTGTCTCTAGCCACTAGCCACCGTACTGGAGCCTTCGATCTTCACTTCACTCTTGGTGTCTGTCCGGTGAAACAAAAACTTTTTTCCATCTGGCAGTCTCCCTTCTCAAAATATCTTGTTTCGGCCTTTTTAAAAAAAAAAAAAATTTTTTTTTTGCCTGAGTGTTTACAATGCATTCAACTACTTTAGAACTTCTATAGTCAGAACCGTGCGAAATTCTTGGACTGGAGAGCTAAAACTATCATTTTAAAAGAATTATAAAACGGTAATAATGAAAAATATTATTTATTACAAAGATAATAGAAACTTTATTAAAATGAAATGAAATATTAAAATTTAATTAAATAAGATGTTATTAATTTTATTTATGAATCAAATTATTTAGTAAATTTTCGAGTTTAGCTAATTTGAAATAAATTTATTACCCAGCTTGTAATATTATTTTATTAAAAATAGTTTTTCTTATCTTAATAAACTTATCATATGTAAGTCAAGTAATCTTTGCTAGAAAAGTTAGAGACGGAAACAAGAAAAGAAAATAATATTATCAAAGTAATATAACTTTGAGGTTTGTAAAGCACGTTTTTTGGGGCTTTTAATATGCGTTGAAGGTAGGACAATATCTTGAATCTTTAAGTAGAATAGTGAAAATGATTAAATACAAAAATTTTTTGTATAAGTAATAAACAAGTATCTTTTAATGAGATACTCTTTTCTGAGAGTTGTAGTGGTTTACAATAACCATATGAAAATTAAGACTTTACAAGATAATTTTGCAATATAAAAGTTATATCTTTATAGCATAACTAATCATGAACAATTATATATTCTATAGGCTTAACCTTTCTAGATAATATAAGAGTGATTATTTGTCAATATTCTAACTACTAAGAATCTATGTATTTGAATTATGTTCTCATGTCATAATTATGTTTATACTGATTTTGTTATATTAATAATTTGTATAATATAAATTTTCACACATTTGTATACACCACAAGATAAAAAGATCTTTATGGAAAGAATAGGAGTACGATCAAGAAAAACACTTTCTTTATTTTGAATTTAATAGTATTTGGGATAAATATTATCCATAGTTTAACAATATTATTGGCCCTGAGACTTTCGAGGCAGTATTAGACTATCAGTAGATAACTATTAAGGATAATTTTTTTTGCTTTAAACACTATTGGGAATGATTTTTTTTTAATCTTTGAAAGATAATTATTAATTATTCTCATATTTTCTAATTTTTGTAATGATATTCAAATCATGCTCTTGTATTTTCCTATCATGTCATACTTTGTATCGTATTTTAACTATTTTTCTCTTGCCATGTCTAAAATTAACAACATATCAATTTTAGTGGCTAAAAGATTTTATCCTATTTTATTTTATTGGTAAAACTGCAAAACAGTTATTATATTTCTCTGTAAGATCAAGAGAAGTTTATCCGATCTAAGTATGGTATTAGAACTTTATACGCTTGCTCAAGCTTATTCCAACCTAAAATTCAAGTCCAAATTTCTATTCAAACAAATCAAATGCTACTAAATGATACAATTTAAACCTATTCACAGGTCGCATTATCCAACCTAACTCAAAAGTTTATCCAATATTTGAGTGAGTTTAGACAAAAATATTTAGCTTTGATAAAGTCTATTTAAAAAACAAGATGAGCCTTAACTACAAAATTCAAGGCTCAAGTTTAGCCTGGCCAAACTATTTTTTTAATTATATAAATTTATTACTTTAATATGTATGTACTATTTAATTTATATCATATAAAGAACAAAAGTATTTATAATATTAGTGTAAAAGTTTTAAAAAATGTCAAGTTATTCATATTTTGAAACTAAAAAAAAGATCAAACAAAAATAACATGTTTTGAGCATTTTGAGGTTAGACTTAACTTGGGCAAATATATATAGATATACCCAACCCAAACTCGATCAAACCCAACTCATAGATATTTCTATTACAATCTCAATTTATTCAGATAATCTTTGCTTAAAAAAAAATACTAAAAACATGTTATTTTTATTTACTCTTTAATATTTTTTCTGTTTTTCTTTTTTTTTTTAATTTTAAAATATAAATTACTTAATGCATTTTAATATTTAAATATGATATTCTATATATAGTTTTTGTGTTCCTTTAACACATGCCTGTAAACACTAATTAAGTATTATCTAATTACATTTTTCGGAATTTTTTGGTTTTATGTTTAACGTTACTTTTATTAATTTTTTTTAAAAAATAATGCCTACTTTTTCTAACTATAGACATCACGTTATTCAGTATCACATGACAGTGCCGCTAGTTAATATTTATCTCTCCTTGTAACGCTCGAAAGTTCATTAAAACTTTAATAGGATCTAAAGCTTTTTTTTTTTTTTTTTTGTTTTTTTTTCAAACTCTCTTTTAAATTTGTTTTCATAAATATTAGCTTTTACAATTTTTACATCAGGCTGACAAAACAAATTAAATAAGAATAACATTCCATTAAAGTCTACAAACTGAAAACTTAGAAATTTTGTTTTTTACAGATAAGAAAAGGAAATTTCTACACTTATACAAGCACAAAATAAAAATTTTCCCAAATTAGACTATACCATCAAGACAAGTCTTGGGCAAGAGTTTTAAGTTTGTAGTCAACTTGATATATTTTCATATTTATAAATAATTATTTTAATTAATTTTATTGGAAAATTATATTTAGAAATATTAAAATATTAATATTGGACTAGTTTATATTTTAAATAATATTTTATAAATATTTAATTTTAATATACACATTTTCTAATATTTTGTTATTATTTTTTAATATTATTTATTGTAATATTATACCAATATTGAGTACTAAACCTCCTTATTAATAATAAATGCACTTTTTAAGTTGATTTTAATATAATTTTAATTATTTTTAAAATATCAATAGTTACTAAATTGGTTTGGTTTCTTTTAATTTTATTACGTCGCATGCTTAGCGAACGCGTCAGACAAATGTATTGTAATAATTGTTTTTCTCCAATCTAAAGGCTAGAATTTAAAGTGTTCTCATGATTTGTATTGTTAAAGTTCCTAGTGTTGAATACAAGAATAAAAATGTTCATGCCACTTATCCCTTTCTTCAACTTTTCTCATTCATTCAAATTTTTTTCTAATTTCTTATTTTGTTTTTCAATTTGTAATTAAAAATTTTCAAAGAATAAATATATGTTAAATAATCCTATTATCAATTAATTTATTGGTAAACGAAAAAAATATATACATCTTCAGGAAACTATATAAATAATAAAGTAAATAAAAATTGGTAATTTTATTTCAATGTGAATAAATAAATTATTATCTTTTTAAAATATAAATATTATTTTGATACAAAATAATGGTATAAATGAAGACATAAAAATTTAATAAATAATAATAAAATATAATCAATTTCATTTATTAAAAGAAGTTGGATAAATAAATGACACGTAAATAATTAGTTATATAAAAAATAAACATATCCTTAATAACGAAATGAACAAGTATTACTTTGTTAAGTTTCAATATAATATTACTAGATATTTAATTATCATTTTAACAAGTTTTATTTAACTATTCATTTCATAAATGTCATAATCTAAAAAAATTCATTATCTCAAATTTTAATATGATATCCTTAATAATTATTTTCTTACAATGTTCTTCATCTTTATAGTTATTTTTGCATCTAAACACATTTCTCGTTAATTCTTATCTCACTATTATAATAATTATTTTTATTTTTATCAATATTTTATTTTATCGAAATCAATTGTATCACTTATTAAAACAAAAAATCTTTATGATGAAATTGCAAAATTCAAAACAACTTAAAAAACATTCAAGCGCCAAATAAACAAATAACCAAATCCCCCCCCCTCCCAAAAAAAATGAAATTGACTAGATAAAGGAGTAGGATTAGAACCAATGACCCTGATTTGATAACCCAAACAGTCAAATGGAAAGTGATTTAGGGTTAGAAAAAGTTTGAATTGAAAAAATTGTATTTAAAAAATGAGATGAAAAAATTGGTTTAAGAATGTGCTTAGCATTAGGGTGAAAAAGTGATTTGAAAAGTTGAAATATATAAAAAAGATATTTAAAATAATAAAAGTTTTGAGGTATAATAACAAAATTATTTCATCTAAAAACTTATTTTAAATTATAATTTAACATTATGTTTACAGTAAAAAATAATTTTTGACCCAAAAAATTATTCCTACGATGATCTTAGACTGCGTTAATCAGAAAATGACTCAAAGTCTGAATCCTAGCCCACTCATCCAATCCTTACATCTGCTATTTGTTAGAAGGAAACAATGATCCAACTCCTACCCCAGCAGTCCATGGAAATTTACTTATGGATTGTTCGACCCGCACCACTCTAGAATAGTTATGCTAGTTTATGAATAAAAATTAGAAAGTTGAAACGTGGAGGGGCTGCTGCAATGACTGTGGAGATCTTCCATATTTATACTTTTATTTTTGGGGACCGCTGCTTGTGGAATCTGAATTTACTAAAAGACAAAGATTTGGTCACATAATGATTTGGGTGAATCTTAGATTTGAGTATAAGTTAGGTTATATTCAATTGTTAATAAAATTTTTCAAATATTTGAACATCGGTATTATTATGCTTTTATTTAAATACATATTAAACATAAATATGGAATATAATTATTTTTTTAACAGATAAGTTTGGATAGCATTCTTTCCAGTCAACGTTGATATTGTCCTATCATTTCTTGCACCTTTTATGGGTCTAAAGCTTCAGAGAAAGCAGAGAAGATGCTCAGTTGTTGAGTTTTGACCAAAACTTGTAATCTCGCATGTGTAAAACGTTTTAAATTCTTATCATGGTTACCTAATAGTATGTTTGTACTTCGATTAGTTCATATAAATCCGGATCAGTCATTGCGAAAAAGCAAAGAGAAAAAAAGGGAGAATAATGCATTGTATCAAAACTATGTTGAAATGACAGTTTTGGAGTCCGACTTGAATTTTTCATGTAGAAAGCCAGAAAACAATGGTATTGAAGAAAATATAATGGAGCCAGCCATAGAAAGTAAATATAAATAAAGAAAGAAAGAGAGAGGGAAAATGAATCAATGGACTCGTGATTTGATATAATTAATTTATATAATTATTTTTAAAAATAATATCTAATAAATTTAGAATTTTGAGTTATAGCATCTATCTTCCTTTATCCTAATAAAAACTGCAGCCTCCTTTGTAAAAGAAAAATAATCGCGCATTGCCAATTTTTGTTGGGTAAATATCAATGTTGGCTGCTGGCAAAGAAGTGGACTAAAATTGCTTGCTGAATTACTAAAAAACTCTTCTCTCTGTGGCTTACATACATACATATGTGCATACATATGTAAAAAAGTATCATCAAAGACCATTGGCCATCCATTGGCATCACATATATACATATACGTACGTATATTTATATATCAGTATCATCAAAGACCATTGACCATTTCATTTCATTTGATATTGTTAGCATAATTTGATTACAGTTTCGTATTCACCAACCAAAAAATGAACACTGCTGTGACAGCACCCCTCATTTAGAAAATGAACATCCACTATTTAATATTTATTACTTCCACATTATGCAGTTGAAAATTCCCATGACGCTCATGTCTGCAAAAGCGTCTGTTAATTAGGTTGAACTCGAAGGGGAAAGAAAGGGTGGCCAGTCCAGCGTCCAACTTTGAGTTTTTCGACTGTTCTGTCTGTCTTTTTCTGTAGATAATTCAAAAACCAAGTCAATATTTTACACCCGCGAATCGAGTTGCAGAAAAGCTAGAAGCAAATTTCAACAGATCCATGGGCTAATTACGTTGGGCGCAAAGAAGTTGAAAGCAACTTTTTATTTGTTTATTTATTTATTTTTATGTTGAAAATGCTGCCAGAATAATTTGCAACTTGACTATGTGACTGCATCAATTGAGTGGCAGCGTTAGCAGTATGTATTTTACCAGCGTTTGTCTATGTAGAAATATGGAGCTATGGAAATATCTTGGCAATTTTGGCTGTTAATATTCTTGTTTATCGTTTACTGTACTGCTTTTTTCTAGGTGGGACCAGTCCATGCCCTAAACGTAGCCTATATTGTTTAAGTTTTTTCTCTCTCTTAAAATATTTACGCTTACAACCGCATAGTTTTTGACATATATATTCTAAATATATAAAAGAATTTTAAAAAGTTATATATATTTAAATTGAAAGAGTATTCTTATATGACACTTACATGTTAACATAAATGTTGTCGTGTTTTATTTTAAGCATCCAACGCTAGGAATTGAACAGTGTTAAAACTTGGAACACACAAGTTTTGTGGTTTTTTAATTCTTGAAAATGGATGCCAAAAATTAGAACCTTTAATTCTGGATATAGATGGAAGCTAAACTTGGCAAATATTGTATAATATGACCGCCTTGCACAAAAAAACATTGCTGAAAAATTGCAGGTAAATAGCATGTACATCTTTTATATATAAATATATAAAAGTTAAAGTTTTTGTAATAAAAGTAATTGTCATATGTGAATAGCTTAATTTTTTAACACGCAAATTATCTTATACTTCTGACAGTGTACCCTTGTGAATGCATAATAATTTTATTTACACATTTAATTAAACCATTATTAATTATCACTTTGATTATCTTTTGATAATCTTAATTTTAGGCTAATATTATTTTTTGAATTCCATATATTTTGAATTTATTTTTTCAAGCTATTCTAAATTCAAAACTACATATGTAATCTTTATTTTAGTAATTTTTAATTACTTTTGGTTTTAGTTTCTTTTTATATTGATTAATTAATCATCATCTAAATTATCTTTTGATTGATAATCTTAATTTTGGGCTACTATTATTCTCTAAATTCCATATATATTACTTTGAATTTATTTTTGTAATTATTCTAAATTCAAAATTATATATGCAAACTTTATTTTAGTAATCTTTAATTACTTTTGGTCTTAATTTCTTTCTATTTTGTTTAAATAAAGTCAAAATTGTATATTATCATTAAACCTATTTATGGGCTAGGTAGCTCGTTTGGCCCGACAGGCTGATTGGGCCACATCGTTTTGGGCTAGCTCAAATTTAAAAATAATATTTATATTAAAATAATATATTTTTGTTTAAATTTAATTATAAAATATATAAATATTAATATAAAAATAATTTTTAATCAGATGAATAGTGATTCGAGCCTAAATGGGCAGGCTAGGCAAAGCTAAATTTGAGCTTGGACTCAGAATTCAAAGTTATTTTTAGGCCACAGCTTAACCAGGCCTATGAACACCTCTAATTATCTTGAATATTCATTTATAATTCTAAATTTATTCATTTGCTATCTATAATCAACTATAATTTAGTTATCATAAATCATTCTAAATTTAATTTCTATTTTAATGGCCTAACTTCAATTTGCTTTGATGCATTAAAGTATTAGGTTTTGAAATTTTGCTAACTCTTCGATAATTCTATTTGATTATTTTTATATTTTCTTCATTCGTTTGTTTTAATTTGATTCAATTTGGTAGTATTTGTATTTGTTATTATTTTAATCTTATATATGTCTATGCTTTTTATGATGATTATAATAATGATTTGTTATGTTTTTTTTTTAAATTCTGCATGTAGGATGGACGATCGCCCACAGGGTGTACTACACAAGACCTCTGTAAAGAAGAAGCTTTATCTTAGTGAATAGAAGCTGCTCAACTCTACACAGTATAGGAATTGGGGCACTTTCAAGAAAAACATAGTATAGTAGAAGATCAAGGATGCAAAACACTGTCGCAACGTGGTCAGGACACGAATCCCGACCTCGTAGACTTACAGATGGGTGAATCCCATATTTCTATATATATATATATATATTTTGTGTTTGGGAACCAGATCATCGAGATAAATAGCACACTGGACTTAAACCTAAATAGTCATTACAAAATGATCATTTGTCTGAGAGTCATCACCAATCTATTTTTGCGAGGTGAGAGTGGTCCCCTATCAAAGTTCATATTTTAAGGGTTACGAAACCCTCGAAAATGAACTCTGAGGTCCACATTAATACCAGAGATCAGGTGTAAGGGTTTAGAGTTGGTTACAATCGCAAGTGAGGATCGATGCCTCTTAAGATGATTTAAAATTGGTATCTCTTAATTACACGTTAACTTAGATCTCGATCTTTATTTGATTGTGATATTCGGTATTTATTTATAATTCTTGTATTTTAAAATTATCCTAAACTAAAATTTATTATTCCATTTAAGAAAAATTTGATTTTTAATATTTTTCAGAATCAAAATGTCATTCAAACCACGTCGGATGAAGCCGAAGAAAAACAAAGTTTTGTTTTATAAAATTCAAAAAAAATCTCTTTTACTCGTTTTAAGAAAGGTATCTTTTTATTAAAATAATCTGTGAAACCTTTCCCATATGCAAGGAGACATTCCACACACTACCTCAACTTGGAACTTCGCCTTTATTTTTTTTTTTTGTTTGGAAAATTTTAGTCTTATCAAAATTAAAAATAAAACAAAATTTGCCCTAAAACCCGATTTCAATAGAAAGTACAAAACTAAACTCAAAATACTTGGACTTCGTTGAAGAGACCAAAATATCAGCTAAAGTATACTTTTGACATAAATGTATCTTGGTAACTCTAATAGACTCTACTCTTAAGACAAAAATACTGAAATGCCCTCTAAAGTATACTTTTGACATGAAAGTATCCCAATAACTCTAAAAGATTCGATGATGACATGAAATGATGAATCTATCCCTAAAGCACTCATTCAACATGAAAGTATCCCATTAACCTTAAAAGACTCGGATCTAAGGTAAAATTACTAAAATGCCTTTAAAAGTATACCTTCGACATGAAAGTATCTCAGTAATCTTAAAAAACTGAAAATTATAATGAAACGATTAACCTATCCTTAAAGCACACCATTGATGTGAAAGTATCCCAGTGACCCTAAAGGACTTAGTTTTAAGGTAAAATGACTAAAATGCCCCTAAGGTATACTTTCGACATGAAAGTATCTCGGTAACCTTAAAAGACTAAAAAATATCATGAAATAACAATCATACCCTAAGTGGGTAACTTATGAGACAAAAGCAACCAAAATAACAAGAATTACTAATAGGCCCCTAAAGTTTTAAAATAACATTTTGACCTTAAAATGTTAGAAATATTCCTAAAGCATTCTAAGTACCCTAAATGGGTAATTTGTATAAGAAATGACCTAAGTAAACCTAAAATGAAAGACTTTGCCAAATGGTCTTTAAATTTTCTATATTTGTAAACTTTTCCCTAAATGATTTAGAATACATAAACCACCATAAAAAATACATCAAAATACATGAAAATTTCACCCAAGATCATTAAGACCATTTAGCCAAACATCTTTGGCCTTGGAACATTTTCTTTAATTTTGCAATTAGATCCCTATATTTTTTAAAATTATACTAAGACCCTTAAAAGGCTAAAAATGCAAAGAATACCTTCTAACATGTTTAAAATGTATATGCGCTAGAGCCAATTAGATTAGATGAGGCATATAATAGTTAATAATGTAAACCAATCACTTATGTTAGTGATTCAAGGTTTTCCTTTATGTTAGTGTCATGATTGATAATCATGCAAACACTAATTGGATGAAGCCTATGAAACACAATGGCCTTACAAAGTTAGTAATAAGTTATGATGATGAGATCCTTATACATCAAAGTCATATTTCTAATAACATTTTTAGTCATTGTATTGTCAAAAGGGTATTGACGATGCACAAAGCTAGCATATGTTAAGCCTCTATGCATTTGATATTTGCAACTTTTTAATCTCATAGAAGTTAAAGTATAGAGATACTTAGGGATAGTATATAGTTGTTTGTTTTGTGGAAACAAGTTCATTGAACATGGCTTGTATGAGAACTCCATTTGGTATAAGTCAATCAAGTGTCTATGGAATATGTTCTTGTGTGCCAATTGTGTATATTAGTCCTCAGACTTATGATGCCAAGTTATCTTGTGTGGGGAGTGTCATGCTTTGATTCTATCACTAATGAGTCCATAATAGGTGGATGCTTATGGTGTAGTGATTTTGGGTATAACATGAACCATATGAAGGTGGAAGAGTGATTCACCACTCTAAGTGATATTGGAGGCATATCTCATTTGTTCTTGGGTATGGTTAACTTGATAATGTTGTTGGCCAATGCATAATGAATTTTAGAGAAATTATTTCTCTAAATTCAAGATATTAACTGAAAACTACATGAACTAATATGGATTGATAAATGAGTAGATACTACACCATGCTCATGGTCTTTTCAAGATATCTGGTGAAAAGATCGAAATACCTTAAGAGGTTATTCACAAAAAGGTTTCTAAAGAGGTCATATTGCCTTTTGCTGCATAGTAGGTGGCTATGGTGCCTTGCTAGAAGTTAATCTTGGTCTATAAATATAAATACACTTAATTAGGTAATCATATTTATTACCATTAAATAGAAGTCTAATGGGTCACACACAATAAGATGATCTATTAGATTAAAACCATGATTTAATTAAGTATGACATAATTAAATAAAAAATATAATGAGGAGAACTTAATTGAATATGTTCAGTTAAGAATAACTTAAGACATAAATTAGATTTATGAAATCTGTTTAGAGATGTCTTAATATGGCAATAAAGATAAAAAATCTTATCAAGATAATGTTTATTCGTAGACATGTTTTTAGGGATATTATTAAATAAAGTCAAATAGCTGCATTTGAAAAATTAAATAATTATTTGATAATTATTTAATTATATTTACATGAAGTAAAAATTATTTTACTTGGGTTAGAAAATTTAATTATGAGTTAAATTATCTAACATGTAAGTAAAGGGGTTAAGCTAAAAGCTTTAATAAGTAAATCAAGAGAGTTTATTTGTGAACTACTCCAAGTTGGACTTGATAATGGGCTTGGCGCATGAAATAGCCATTCTTTATGTGTTATTAGCCTAAAATAATTAATATGTTACTATTTAACCCCAATCTTGGACAAGCTAATCAAAATAGTTTTACTTGGGCTCCAAGAACACTCTAAGTGGGGCCATCTTTAGGGTATGTTAGGATTGGGCTTAGATGATCCAATAGTTAAGTCAAACCTAGCGTAGGATGCATCTAAATACATTATTAGAGCTTTTTTGGGTGATAAGAAGCGTTAGAAAAATCCTAGGCTCCAACGCTAGACTTTCTTGAAGGGTTTGACGCAATACCTATGCTTTGTTAAGATTTCTTTGCATTTTCATGGTTTTTTTTAGTGTTTTTAAATTGTTTTTGATCATAACAAAGGTGGAAAATTAGTTTTCTAACTAAAAGAATCAACAAAATCAAATAATGAGATTTTTGGATTCGTTTACCTACATCTGCAAAAAATTGCTACTTTCTTACATTGTTGTTTTTTATCTTTTTAGCACAATAAACATAGGAATTGTTCTCAGATCTCTTCAAATCTGAACTTTTTGGCCATATACCTTTCGAGTAAGGCTTGAGAATACTTTTAGCTAGCAGCCGGAGAACCAATAAACCTCATGAAGGCTTCGATAAATATTTATGTGGATCACCATTAGAGGCAGTACACTTATGCTCTTTTGGCCTCAAGAAAAGATCTTAGTAATCAACCCATGGTGCATTCATGGAGGGATCGACATGTTTATAGTTCCAAGTCTCTAAGTAGGTATGCTTTTGATCAGATTTATGATTTTTTAAATTGTAGTCTGATCACATTTACATATTTTCCTAAAAACCTGAGGAAATTTGAGAGTTTCTTTGCTTAATTTCACTGTGTTCATTTAATTTGATTCAATTTTATGCCTAAATTGATATGCATGAGCTTGTGTTTTCTCTTTCATAAAATGCATGAAAAATACACTTAAGGTCCCGTTAGCATTTAGCCAAGCAAGGGAATGTCTAAAAGAAAATTTCTAATTTTTTTAACTTGGTCCCTATATTTTCCATAAATGCTAAAAGGCCTTGAACAACCAAATCAACATCCAATTACTTTGAAAAATCAAAGGAAAAAATCCATGAAACCACCCCTTAGGTTTGGCCAAAAGAAAAAATAAAGAAAAAAATTTTCATGTTCAAACTCACCCACGTATGTTTTCAAAAATGAAATCTAGTATACTTGGATGAATAAGTCTACATGCTAAGCATACTTTTAACTACTACTCAAAAACTTGGATCTCATAAATCAAAATATATCAAGAATATTCATACATTAGCATGGCATAGGTCATGTGGCATCATCATGAAAGTAAATAAGATGAATAATAAATAAATAGATAGAACATAATATAATATAATAGAATAAAAATAAAATAAATCATATGAACATGTAGTAGCATCAATATTTACAACAAAAACTAAACTACCACACAAGTAAATAAAAAAATTAGTCACAACATAATTTAAAATGCATGCATGTATGTATCATGAAATATATGTGCAACATCATTCATGAAGAATTAACATGAAAATGACAAGCATAGTACATGAACATATTTCCACAACAAAAAAAAATAGTTTCGTAAATATATATATATTTATGAAATCAAGCCATTATTGACAAAATAAAATTAAAAGAGAAGAAAAGTGTTCATATCTTTCATACTTGGCCTTTAAACATAATAAAATAACATGAGCACAAGTATTCCTCAAGCTCACAAGATGAAGAAAATGATTAATAAAACGTCAAAAAGAAAATACAAAAATGAGAACTTTAATTATGAACTATTTTTGCAAACTCTGAAACTTTTCTATCTTAAAGAAAATATTGAAAAACTTTGACAATATTAGCCAAGTAACCAAAAGGTTCTTTTTTTTTGTTAGAGGAAGATGAAAAATAGCCAAAATGAACCCCTCTTTCTCACTTGAGAATGGCATGAATATGGCTATCCAAAATGGCCATTTTTCCTATTCTTTTTTTTTTTAATTTTTTTCATGTATAATTTTATTAAATGCATTTTTTATCTCCTTATATTTTATCATATCTTCTTACAAGCTATCACCTAAACACAGGTATTGTGTACTGCTTTGCCAACATAATGGAACTAGTTAGGGTGGAACCAAATTGATTAGGAATAAAATTAAATTTTAATCAAATTAATTCTCACGCAATCATGTTGGAGCTACTTTAAATTAAACTAAATTGTTTGGAGGAAAAGTTTAATTTCAAACAAATTAATTCTCATGTAATTGGAAATTGGTTGCAATTGATGTTAAAAATAACCAAAAATTTTCATGTAACCTAATTAGCAAATTAAAAATTAAAATAAATTATGCACAAATAAATTTTAATTAGAAATTTACATGCACATAGAATATGAATTTTTATGTAAATAAGATATTTTTTTATTTCTTGATATGCACCATTTTGGGATTAATTCCCAAATATGCTTTTTTTTTTTATGTTGGGAACTCGCCCATACAGTGGGCAAGTTCCCAACTAACGATGGGAATTTGCCTAGGCAAGTTCCGTTGTTTTTTATATGTTGGGAGGGTGAGTTCTCTATGTTTTGGCCCCTCTCAATTATTTTGGAGGGGAAGGGTCATGGCCCTGCCATTTTTTGGCACGATCCATGGCCTTGCCATAAGGGGTTATGGATCTTGCTCCCGTGACACCTAAAATTATTAGGGAAAGGGTTGGACCTCTTTATAAATAGAGTTTTCAATGCTTCTTTCCTCACATTGACAATGAGAAGAGCTTCAAAAATTTTTAAGATTCGAGTATTTGTATTTAAAGAATTTTTCCTATAATTTTTGAAAGTATGTTTTACTTTTGTTTGCAGAGATGTCCTTGTAATATTAAAATATAATTAGATTTGAAATTTATTATCATGATTAAACTTAGTTTTGTTGTTACTAAGGTTTTTTTTATAGTAGTTGAAATTTGTTGTTGCTAATTAAGGTATGATTTAAGCTTTTTAATTAAATAATTTAAGATTTAATTTTATAATTTATTATCATGATTAAATTTAGTTTCATTGTAATTAATATTTTTCTAAGCAGTTAAAATTTATTTGGAAGATTAGGTATGATTTAGGGTTTTTAATTTAAATAATATGATATTTAACTTTTTAATTTATTATTGTCATGATTTAATTTTTTTTTATAATTAAGGTTTTGTCTTGTAGAAGTTGAAATTTGCTTTAGAGATTAAGGCATGATTTAGGTTTTTTTTATTTAAAGAAAAGACTATGATATTTAACTCTTTAATTTATTATAATGTACTTTATCATTTATTATCACGATAAAATTTATTTATATTGTAATTAAGGTTTTTTTTTGTTGTTGTAGAAGTTGATTTAGTTTGATAAATTAAGTTATTTTAACATTAAAAGAATTTCAATTATTTTTGTAGGCATACTTTCGATTAATATAATGGCTTTATCATCGTAATCATTATTATCATTGTTGAGATTGCAAGAGATTTGCATATCGTCAAGGAAATTATTCGAGGTACTAAAGTTTTATTAATCATTTATTTAAAACATTATGAATTTAGAATTTTATAACTAATAAACAAATGAAGTTTTGAACAAGATTATGATCGCAAGTTACGACTATGTAAATTTGCTTTAGAAAAACCAAATGCGTATATCATAGACTATCTAAGATCATCTAAATTTTAGCATGCAGCTTTAGTTAGAACCCCTTAATATGAGCTTGGACTAATACAAGCCTTCATTGCACGATAGAGGCTCGAGACACATATTTCATCTTTCATGTGGTGAATACACAATCATCCTAGAAGATGTTGCACTACAATTGAGACTACCAGTTGATGAAGAGGCAATAATAGGGGGAGCCTCTTAGAATAGGCCGATGTATGCCTTTAATTATTAGGTGAGATCCCTCTAACTAACTATTTAGAAGGCTCAAGACTCAAAATAATTTGGTTGGAAAGAACTTTGGCTACACTCCCACAAAATCCAAGTAAACCAAATATAGAATATACTGCTAGAGCATATATTTTACACCTAATTGGAGAAATGTTAACGCCAGATAAATCAAGCAATTGGGTTTATTTAATGTATCTTCTAATTTTGTTAGTTTGTTTAGGGTTATTATATAGGAAACTCTATCGGGCCACAACTAAATGCACTTGTGACATAGGTGGTTGTTTTGGTTGCTACAGTTTTGGGCTAGTACGGATGCCATTTCTTGCACTGCGAGTTAGTGCATAGCCTGTATACCTTTCTGCTTTAAGGTAATAAACTTAGTACTTCAGTTATATTGCATTAATATAAAAGTTATACTTACATCTAAATTATTAAAATTATATATATGAACAAATGGTAAACTCAAAAGGATTATAGATTTACCCCAATTGAGCTTGAAAGTATCAAAGGAAGGCTTGAACACATCACCTCTGATAGGATAAATATTTTAAAGTAGTTAGATTCAAGTATGTGCATATTTAACCCAATGGATGCCATATTGTTCAGTGATAATTTCTATGTATTTTTACAATTGTTGTGGATGCCGTATCATTCTAATGAGATAAAGGTATGCCTATTAATCGAAGCCTACAAAACTAGCTATATCAGTGTGAAATTACAACATTAATATGCTTTCAAGTTATGGAGTGGCACCAGAAGAAAAGTGTTCTCTACCAATTTGGGATGCAATAACCAATTCCCCAAACACTAGTGAACCTTGACAAAGTTCACAAATTGACATGCGTGATAATCATGTAGAAAACTAGACCGAAAAGCATAGAAAATGGATCTTGTTTTAGGAAAATCGTTTTATACTAATTGCTTCTGATTTTGAAATTATGAATAACAATTTCACAACATTAGATGAATACATCAGATGGTTCTGTGAACAAAGTTGAACTTTTATTTTTTTCATTGTTAAGAGTTAGTTAAAGGATTTAGCAACTTATTTCAGTAGATATTCACAATGCTAATGCACCTAGGATGTTATCTAATTATCCAAAACCAAAATATGATCCTAGATTATCATCCACTCATTGACATTTTTTCAGTCACACTGGAGATGATGATGAGGATAGGAGTTATTGGTCGTAGCCACCAACAAGTAGGTTAGATGATGACCTCTTGACATGGGCTTTAGATCTAGCATATTTGTCTAGAATGTATTAGTTTGGTACTGAAGTTTCAAGCTATGGTGGTACCAGTACCTATCTTATTTATGGTGTAACAGGTGTCGCTCTTCTAGTAGTTAAAATCGACTTTTGGGTATGATGGATATGGTGTGTCTATCAGTGTTGGATTTCCAAATTCATATATTACAGATAAAGCCACTAAAGAAGAAGCCATTTAGGAAAAAGCACCAGTGGTGATAGTAAGAGCCCGAGGATGTCAAATTTGAAGCACCCATTACAATGAAACTGAAAATGCTGAACGATGAGTATTGCCATCGCGTAATAGAATAGCTTCATCTTGTTGTTTAACACCATGCGAAAGGGCCTTCCGTTAATAGAGTTTTATGTGTATTAATTTGTTTAATATGTATTTTTGTATTTATATCATTTGTATAATATGTATTTTTATCACTTAAAAGTATTTTGTATAATTTCTATTTCCTTTTAATATAAACGAAAAAAAAGTTGAGTAATGCATAGCAAATGTAAGAGAACTTGAAAAATATTACAAATGTATGGGGTATCAGATTCCTTCTGATATGAAAAAGAATTGTTGACTAATGCATTGTAAATATGAAAGAACCTAAAAGATGTAAGAAATGCATGAGGTATCAGATTCCTTCGATACAAAAGGAAAAAAGTTGACTAATGCATAATGAATGTGAGAGAACCTAAAAGATGTGACAAATGCATAAGATATCATATTCCTTCTAATATGAAAGAAAAAAAGTTGACTAATGCATAGTAAATGTAAGAGAACCTGAAAGATGTGACAAATGCATGAGGTATTGGATTTCTTTTAATACGAAAAAAAAGTTGATTAATACATAGTAAATTTCTTGGAACCTGATGATATGACAAATGCATGGGGTATTAGATTTCTTCTCATACGAAAGGAAAAAGGTTGACTAATACATAGTAAATTTCTTGGAACATTAAAGATGTGACTAATGCATAGTAAATTTCTTGGAACATGAAAGATGTGACAAATGCATAGGGTATCAACTTCTTTCTTTTTACTCTATTATAAATATGGTAGTTCATCATTGTCATTTTTATTCACTTTCATTATTATTTTCTTTCTCATTTTCGTGAGATTTGTTCCTAGAGTTTAGGGGTATGCTTCTTCATTCTGGCCTTTGTTATTTTTTGAACATTAATAGTGTCAGTTTCTTGCTTGATACCTATTTGCATCTTTAGAGCCAATTATAGGTACTCATTTCTACTTCAATATGTTAAACCATTGTAAAAAAATTTATATGCAATGTTTATATGTGATAATCTAGATGGTATTTAATATAAATAGTATTTGTTTGTAAGTTAATTAAACAACATGAGCAATAAATTTGTCGCACTCATCTAATTTAATGGACAAATTTTGAATAGTGAAAAAGGTATTACCTACCAAAATGACTGTTTGAAAGAAGGACATCACAATAGAGAAACTAAAGGCCAAAATTAATATAAAAATCAAAGCTGGAAATGGAAGAAAAGTATCAAAGATCAATTATATGCTTTCTATTTATATGGGGGAAGGATATGTTTGATATAGGAGTTTCTCAATTGAATATGACGATAATGTGAGATGGATGTTTGATACTCATGAACAATTTCCTAATGTTAGTATAATTGGATTATATGTTAAGCTAGAGGATGTTAATGACGATAGTGGGCTTTCAAATATCTATATTGCATACAATGTACTCACATAAATGTCATGACCATCTGACAATCCCGAATGTCAACCTCCTCTAGATGCATAACTATTAATGAATAATTTCATTGAACCTTTTCATTATTCATCTATGTCATCAATAGTTCTTACCACTAAAGATGACATGCTACACACCTCCATGAAGGCAGAGTCTTCAATCAGAGGCGTTGAAATGAAAAATGGAGGACCAAGTTCATTTAATGCTGATTCTAATTCTGATTAATCATCTAGACCCTACTGTGAATATGTCAGTGACTTTAGTGAGCCAGAAGATTATACTGAATTTGATGATAGTGATTACAATAATGATTCTGACCTAGATGTCATAGCTGATATCAATGTTTATTATCTGTCATCTACTGGTGGAGGTAATGGTCCTATCAGTTTGAGCTTGCATCCTATATGCTCACCCTTGATCTAGATGTAATGTATATACAAAACTTCTAGAAATGCTCATACATTAGGTATGTTATCAACTTGGAATCCATCTATCGATGATCTCTCTGTTAGGATACAATTAGCTATGAAAGAGCTGGTGCCTTGAGCTATCAAGCACTATAACATTAAAAATTCTGTAGATTACAAAGTTTTCGAATCTACGTCGAACAAAAATCAGGGTAAGCATACAATGTATGGCCAGAGTGCAACTAGAGCATAAGGGAAAGATTGTTAAAAGAGAAACAAGTATGAGAGATTAGAAGATACAGTGGCCCTCATACTTGTTTATTTGGAAAATTTTTACAAGATCACTAAAATTAGATTTTAACATGATTTATTCATGCATTTTATCTTTGGTCCAAAATCTAACTATTTCCATTTTAGTTTTGGTTGTGAAGATATGAAATAGGTATAGACACATAACCTTCTATAAGATAGCATGGATAGAAAAGCAAAAGGCCATTGTTCGACTATTTGGCGATTGGGATAAATCCTACAATGATCTTCCAAAATGGTTAGGTGCAATGCAACATTTTGTTTTTGTCACAATAATGGAATTACAAACTGTACATGCACACCACAGTTAACTAATAGTGTAAGGTAAGCATATTTTCCATTGACTTTTTTGGAATTCAAGTCTTGTATTGAAGCTTTCCATTTTGTAGTCCTTGTTGTCTAAATAAATAGTACATTCTTAAATGAAAAATAAAAAGGAACATTGTTGTTAGCTATTGCACAAGATGGCAATAAAAAAATTATTTCAATTGCCTTTGTAATTGTGGAGGGTGAGATAAAGGAAGCATGGTTATTCTTTCTCGACAATTCGCATAGATATGTTGTTAAATAACTTGGCATCTACTTAATTTTTGATTGACATGAATCCATCAAATCTATCATCAAAGACTCAGGTAATGCTCTTTGTATTGCACTTGACATATGACAACTAGTTTCATGAGGAGGTTTAACAATAAGGACTTATGTCAAAAAGTTATTAATATTGCATTTATGGTTATTTAATCTCTTAATTTTTATTTTATTAACAAGTTGTTAACAAGTTCATAAATTAACATATGATTTTAACATTGTATGAGTTGAGGTGACCCCATTTTCAATGGTACTATGAAAATATTTGTGCAAAAACGCAAAAACAGCCAATTAGATTAATAAGATCCTGAAGGAAAAGTGGGTTTAATCATATGATGAGGGAGGACCTATGGACATATGACAACAAACCTAGCTGAACAGATAAATTCAGTGTTGAAGGGAACTTATCATCTTCGCATAACCACTTTAGTCCAAGCAACATTTAGGTTAGTAGAACTATTTGTTAAGATAGAGAACAAACAGATAGCAATGATAAAGTAGGGCACACATACTATGAAACAACCATAGATGCCATATGAGAAAATCAAAGAAAAACTAACTCTCCATTTGTGGATTAACGCCAACAAATCAACCTTTTCTGATTAAAAAGTTAGAAAACTCATAGGAGGGAGTTGTGGCTTCAAACTACAAAGCAATCTTAATGAGAGATGGTGTGACTGTAGGAAGTTTCAAGCATAATAGTACCCTTGTTCACATGTTGTTGCTGCTTGTGCTTATGTCCATATAGATTACATGCTATACGTGGACAACGTTTATAGACTAGAGACTATATCCAATGTCTATTGACATGAGTTTCAACTTATCAAGCATGAAAATTATTGACAAGAATATAATGGTCCATTACTATGTCCTAATCCGAATATGTGAAAAGAAAAAAAAATTGTCAGCCAAAATCAAGTCGTATTCATAATGAAATGGACCTTAGGCAGAGACGCTAACTAAAGTGTTGCTGATTATGCAAGAATGTCCTTACAAATCTGCAACATCGCTGTAACAAATGTCCTTACAAATCTGGACCATAACAATGTGAAATGGACCATAGCCTAACAAATTTCTTTACAAATCTGACACCTCAAAGGGGAGTTCATGTCAATGATAATGCTAGTAAATGATGCGTTAAAGTAATATTTAATACTTATATGTAAATTTATATTCAATATTCAAATGTTGATATATTGAAACATCCATACTTAATGCAATAAATTCACACAATGTACCTTAACCTGTAATGACCCTAAACCATTAGCATAAATCATTACCTTCATATTAAAGTTGAAAATCCATAATGTTTATTCAAATAAGGGCCTAAGATTACATTACATTTAACCATAATTAAGAAAAATTAAGAAACAGATAATCTATCCTAACAAGATGTAGAAAAAAAAAGAATTAAAAAAAAAAAGGTAACTTACCTTCTCAGTTGGCGGTTCCCTTCTTTTATGTTGGGAACTTGCCCACTGAGGGGGCGAGTTCCTAGCATGAAAAGAAAGCACATTTAGAGACTGAATCCTCAAATAACGCATATTGGAAAATAAAAAATAAATATTATTTACATAAAAAAGCCTATAAAAATCTTGAAGTAAGGAAATAAATAAAATTTAAGTGTAAAGAATCCTAGTTAAAAATTTCATGGGGGAAATTAAATTAAAAGGACTAAAGTGTAAAGAAAATTTGGATTAAAATCCATATGATCAAGTGATCCATCAAATTCTCATGTGATAAACTCAATTAAGAATTTAATCATGGAGGAATTTCAATTTAAAATTTCTAAAGAAAATTAAATTAATGAAATCAATGTGTACAAATCCAATTAGGAAAATTTGGATGGAAAATCCCAAAAAAAAAAAATAAAAGAAATCAAACTTAAAAATCATGAGAGTTTTCTAAATCTCATATGTCTAAAATTTAATTCCCATAAGAAAAGGTTAGTGGGAAAGTCCATGCATTAATATCCTAGATAGGATATTCATGCACAAATTAGAAATAAGAATATAAATAAAATAGAAAATAAAAATAAATAAATAAAATAAAAAATTGAAATATCCAAAGTGTTGAATTCAAGAAAAAATTTTTGTAAATAAATTGGAAAATTTTTACGTATGAAGAAAAGCAATTAAAAATTTCAAACTTGTAAAACTTTTACAAGAAAAACCCATCTTGAAAATAAATGGAAAATTCAAAAATAAATTGAAATATGAAAATAAGAAATTTTAAAATATTTAATCTAAAAGTATAGAGAAGGCGGAAGTTTTAGACTTAAAAAGATTTTACGAAAATGCCTTATAAAACTAAACATTTTGCACTAAAATGAGCGAACTAAATTCCAAAATGGGCTTAAGCTTAGAGAAAAAGATGAACTGAGTTCAATGTACTTCTCAAAATATTTATCGGTAAAAACCAAAAACCTGGAGCACGAACAAATATTACTAAAAAATTTTTCGCGAGGAGAAAAACTGTGAAAAATTCAAAATTAATTAATAAATTTGACAATTTAACACCTTGTGGTATAAAATTCCAATATGAACTTTTTCTTGAACATTTGGATTTTTAAGAGTGAGTATCGGCATAGATACTATATAAGTATCAATAAAAATATATGGCAATCGACTTACAAAAATTCACAAAAAAATTTAAAAAAAATTATAAAATGAAAATTTTGACCATAATATCATATCTAAAATTAAATTTCAAAATTCGACAAAAATAAATTCAAACGCTAATTCTTCTTTTCCAATGTTTGTCTTTTCCATCTAGGGTTTGTTCCCTATGGACCCCAAAACTGCAATCTTTTAGTTGCGCAGTGCTAGACATGGCCAAATAGGTCTCAAAAGGCTCGGCTTGCTAGGAAGAGGTCTAACCTCATCGGGCTGATTACTTAGTTCTCAATTCGGAGTTTCGAACTGATGGAGAAAGGATTTGGATGAAATTAGATGTCTATAAACATAGCAGAGTTTAAAACTAATTCATATAATATATGTGAACTTGTGATTTGATTGAATTAAGTATTCCATGTGCATAGCAAGAGTTTAAAATGAATTCCAAAATAAAAACTAGCGCTTTACTCAACTGCTTGTTTTCCATAAAATTTACAACTTTATTGTTAGTCTCACATATATTTTGCCAATCTATTTCACCATTCTAGTTATACCTCTTAAGCATCCAAAGAAATGGAGTATGGGTACTTCGTTTCGGGCCAACTCTCAAATTTCTTATTTAATCTTTCAACTTAATGGTCCATCTATGTTCTAGTAGTAGTATTGAATACAAGAATTCATGATTGATGTATGACAGTGCTACTCTTAAAATTTTATATAAAATGGTTACTAACAAAATGAACTTATGATTAACAATATATAAAAGTTATCCACTTCAATTGAAGGGGATAACTTTGAATTAAAAAGGTAATTTCTTGCCACTTGGCAAACAATTGCCTTTCTTTTTATTTTATTTAAGTAAAAATTAATTATTTTATATTTTTGTTATACTTGTATTTCATGTATTATATTATGTATATTTGATATTTTAATAATTTATATTATATATAGATTTTGATATACTTTTACCTTTTTATTGTAGTAATATTATTTTTATGTTATATTGTGTTTTTATTTTTTGTGTCGTGTTTGAAATTACCAAATTAAATTTTTATTATTCAAACAACTCCAATTCTATTTCACATTCATTTTATATAAATTTTGAAATATTTGTGTATTTATGTCATGGTCATCATGTTTTTTTTTGTATTGTGTCGTATTTTAATTTTTATGTCATTTTCGGGTGTGAAATTGTTCAAATAACTCTAATTTGTGTCATGTTTCATTATATGATTGATTATTTATTTTCTTTGAAAAATAAGGTCATATTAATATTTTAATTTTTATATTATTGAACAAAAGATTAACGTGTTAGTAAATTATTTTTAAAAAATAAAATATTAAATAATAATATGAGAGGGGTAGATTAAAGTATTTTTTTTTAAATAGGTGTTAAGCCAAAGAAAGATAATAAAAAAGTAAAAAAAATGTGTTAAATGATATTATCAGTTATATTATTTTTTATTTCTTAATATGAATATATATGATGGAGACAAAGGTATTATTATGATAATAAAATTAAAGTAACATGAGGATTTAAACCTTACTTCAAACTAAACGAAAGCATATGGTTCAAAATTAAAATCAATCAAAGTATTTAAACCTGAGGGAATTGGAAGATATGCCATGAGAGAAAGATATCTTACCGATGTAGTTAAGATAATAATAAAAAATCCCCAATAGATTTTTTATATTTTTTTTATTACATTTAAATAAACTCTTAATTTTTTAATTTGTATTCAAATAAATCTTAATCTTTAATTTGTACTTAAATAAATCTTAGCTGTAACATAAATTGATTCACTTCAAATAAGAGGATTATTTGGTATAAAAAATAAGGGATTTATTTAAATGTTATAAAAATATGGAGTCTTACTTGAAACCTTTGGAGACTTTTTTAGTATTTTACCTTTTTTTAGGCATATCATTATTTTAAAAACAATTATTAAACAACATATGCTCACACATATATTTTATAGAAAAACTAGTTTTAAACTAGTGCAATGCACTAAAGTATTTTTATATTTTAATAAATTTATTTAAAATAATAAAATTTAAATTTGACAATAATACAAACATAATCTCTAATTTTTTTTGTTTAGATTTGAGATATTTTAGTTTAATAAAAGTTAAGAAACCCAAATAAAAATTTATTGAATCCAATAATTTGCTAAAAAAAATCTTTAACTTAGAATGAAAAATTTTCACATAAAAAATTAAACATAAACTCCACATTACTTGATTTAGTTACTATTGACACTTAATTTTGTCCTGGCCCTTTCCCTGATAGTTCAAAAATATCAGAGATTGAAAATTTAGTGGCTACCAAAGTCCGTGTTGACTTGTTTCCAAATAAACTAGACATTTTCAAGACTCTTTTAGTCATATCAAAACAGCCGCATGGGCACGTGATAGAAGAAGTGCCATTTTGAGGGCTAAAATTGGATAAAAAAAGAATATTTAAGAGAAAAATTGTTTTCAAATATTTACTTGTCAAATTTTGGAAATTCATTTTTAGGAATTTTTTTGAGAATTTTTTGTAAAATTTGTGAAGATGATCGTCATATATTTTATTGATACCCGTGTAATATTTATGCCGATATGCACTTCAAAAAATCTAAAATATTCATAAAAATCCCTATTAGCATTTTATACCACCCATGTATCAAGCTATCAATTTTGCCAATTATTTTTGAATTTCTTATAGTATTGCAAATATTTTGCTCGCGAATTGTTTCAATAAAGACTTATTTCGAATCTTGGATTTTCATATTTACAATTTTATAAATTAATATTTTGGATAAGATATTGTATTTAACTCATTTTTTATAAGTTTTAATGTATTTTTTAAAATTTTTTCAATTTCAAAATATGAGCTTTCCTTTATTTGTAAAATTTTTGGTAGAATTTTCTTTAGCTTTGAACTTCAAAATTCTTTAAATATTGCCATTTAATCACTATAAAATCAATTTTGGAAAATTCCAATCCATTTTATGAATTTTTTTTCATTTTCAAGATACAGTATCTTTTACTCTGTAAATTTTTTGGTAAAATTTTTTTGATTTTATAAGTTTTTAAAATTCTTCAACTATCACTATTAAATTTATATTAAATCATTTAATTTATTTTATAAATTTTGCATCTTTTCATATAACAAGTTTCCTCTGTAAAGATTGTTTCTAGTAAAATTTTATAAGTTTGAAATTTTTAATGGTCTTTTTCTTACTTAAAAAATTAAAAATGTTAATTAGGCTCTCGTTTGATTAAATGTTTTGATTGAATTGACCATAGGAATTTTATTTCAAACAAATAATTTTTAATTTTTACAAGTTAGTCCTTTTAATTAATTTTTATGATATAATTTTACATATTACATAAACATTTTCCAAAATTTTCTGAGGATGATGATGTCATAAGTGATGCCATGCATGGTGAGTCATATAAAATAACAAATATAATGAATTAAAGCTTAATAAAAGCTAAAAAGTTTTTTTTTTTAAAAAAAAAAGAGAGAGAGAGAAATGATATGGCTATTCAGCCAAGAACCTTCTTAGAGGTTCTTGGCCAATTCTGTCCCTAAGAAAACAATGGGAGAAAGCTTACATGAAATGTTAATGGCTTCCATAACCCAAAAATACTAAAAATCTATTAAATTACCTAAATTTTTTTCATGTTTTTCGAGCTTTCAAGGTAAGTTCTTTTGTAAAAATTGTAATTTTTGCTTATTTCATGCTTGATTCTTCCTTTTTATGAGCCAGGATCATGTTTTAGCTCGATGATTTTTATCCACGTTGAGAGGCTAAACATGATGCATATGAATAAATTTATATATTTTGTTGTTATATTTAATTTTTCTTAATTATAACTCGGCTTTTTTTATGAACTATGTTGTTTTGAAGTGGTTTAATTTTGTTATATATATACGTTTCTGTTTATATCATTTTTCTTAATATTTTCATGCTAATATTTTGGTGAATATATTTATATATTTGTTTTTTTATGTTATTGTTTTTATGTTTAAGCTTGATGATGCTTTTCTATGTTTATATTCATGATATTATGTTGGAAAATTTATATATATATATATATTTGTTTTTAGCTTTCGCCAAATTTCATGGTGTGTTTGATTTAATTTATTTTGTTATTTTTATAATGATTTTGATTATTTTATGATTTTCTAGAATTTGTAAGATTAAATAAATATAAAAAATAATTTTAATAATTTTCTAAAATTTTTACAAGCTTTGGAAAGGTAGTTTCAAGCTTGATTTTATGTATATAAGCATGATTTAGGGAAATTTTGGTGTTTTTTTAATTATTAGAAATATAAAGATTAAATCATAAAATATTAAAAGTTTTTTGTAGGCCTTTTTTGCATGGCCGAAAGTATAATTTCCCTTTAGGGGAGTGTTTAATGCATTCCTAAACATGTTTTAGGCATTTCTAGATTTTAAAGGCATTTTTGTAATTTTAGAATGTTTGAGGACTAATTTGTAAAATGCAAAAAAATTGCTTTAAGGCCATAGGTGTTTGGCGAAATTATTCTTGTGATTTTTGGTGGGATTTCTATGATTTTTTTACGATGTATTTGGTGTTCATTGATGATTTTCTATTATGTAAGGACTAAATTGAAAAATGAAAAAGTTTTGAGTCCATTAGGAAAAATTATTCATTTAGGGGTATTTTCATTATTTTGAAATATTTTTAACATCAATTTTTCAGAGGGGTATAGAAAATTTTAAAATTTTTTGTATTTTTCAGTTTTACATTGGGTACAAGATGCAATTTTGGAAAGTTTAGGGGCTTAATTATAATTTTTGCATTTTAAGTCAATTTTAAGATTTTAATTTCCTTGTTTAGAGTGAAATGATTATCTGTTATCATTTTAGAGCTTTTAAGAATATTGGGATACTTTCATGTTGAAGGTATACTTAAAAGGCATTTTGGTAATTTTTTTAAAATTGAGTCTTTGGTAGTCATTGGGATGCTTTTATGCTAAAAGTGTACATTTAGGATAGGTTCACTTTTTGATGATCCTTGTCGTGACCTTTAGGGTGCCATAATACTTTCATGTCGAAGGTATAACTTAGAGGCATTTAGGTAATTTACCTAGAACCGAGTCTGATATAGCCATCGAGATGCTTTAATGCCAAAGGTGTATATTTAGGACAGGTTCACCTTTTTATGATCATTTTCAAGTTTTTTAGGGTTATTGGAATACTTTCATGTTGAAGGTCTACCTTAAAGGCATTTTGGTAATTTTTTTAAAACTGAGTCTAATATAGTCACTGAGATGCTTTTATGTCAAAGGTGTATGTTTCGGATAGGTTCACCTTTTTACGATCATTACCTGAATACTTTTATGTCAAAAATATGCTTTAGGGATATTTTGGTAATTTTTTATAACCAAGTCTGATATAGTCATCGGGACACTTTTTATGCCAAAGGTGTATATTTAGGGTAGGTTCACCCTTTTACGATCATTATCGAAATACTTTCATGTCAAAAGTATACCTTAAAGGTATTTTGGTATTTTTCCTAGAACTGAGCTTGACATTGTTACCGAGATGCTTTTTATTGCAAAGGTGTATATTTTGGATAGGTTCATCCTTTTACAATTATTTTTTAGCTCCTTAGGATCAGGTGAATACTTCTATGTCGAAGGTAGACCTTGGGGACATTTTAGTAATTTATGTTAGAACCAAGTCCTATGTGATCACCAAGATACTTCTATGCTGAATGTGTACAGTAGGAATAGGTTCATTCATCTTTGAGGTTATTGAATCTTTGAGGGTATCGGGATATTTATATGTCAAAGGTACATGTTAGTCACATTTCATTAATTTATTTTAGAATCTAGTCTTTTAAACCAAGATACCTTTATGTCAAAGGTGTACTTTAGGGGACATGTTAGTCATTTCGACCAAATTAGGATCCTTAGAGTTGAGTTGAGCACATTCTGTCTGAACCAAGTCTTATGGAGTTTTTATATATTTTTAATTAAAAAATTAGGCTTTCTGCAAATCAAGGTAGTATCTTCTAGTTAAAATAATAAGTGAAATTTCTCCCAGAATATGATAGGGGTTTTACAGATTATTTTAATATCGTGATATCTTTTTCAAAAGAAAAAATCGAGATTTTTTTAATTTTTACAAAAATAAAACTTTTTATATTCCTCCAGCTTTCCAATGGGGTACAAAAGATATTTTAATTTTTAAAACCTTTTCTATTCCTTCGAGTTTCTGACGGGATATGAAAAAGTGATAAAAAAAACTTTCATACTCTTTTGGTCCTCTAGAAGGGTGTAAAAGATGCTTTGATTTTTAAAAATATTAAAAACTCAATTTTCTCACTCAGAATAATAAATTTGTTTCATAAAATTTTATTTTTATAAAGGGGAATTATAATTAAATATTGAATATTGAATTTGAATAAAAATCAGAATTTAAATTAACATAAGTTAAGAAGTTATAGATTGCCAGGCATTATTAGAGGATTGATCCTTACTTGGACCCTTTCAAGCGATCCCTGGTGTGAGTGCAGACCTTGTAGTTTGTTTTTGTAGGTTTTGTAATCCTCAAAATATAAATTCCAATAGGTGGCCAATCTTACCTAGCCAAAACAAATTGGTGGCAACTTCACATAAATAGTTGTTTTGAATAAAGGGCAAAGGGTAGCATATGTGGGATAAGAATGTGATTCTATCAACAGATGCCAACAAGCCATAGCGAATGGAAGCTAGGACCATAGAAAGTAGAGAAAACAAGGAAATCAATTCAAATTGCATCTTCAACCCTAATTTTTTATCACTTAACAGTCTCATCAGAATTATCCTTATATCTCATGACCTTTTACTTGAATTTTTACGACCTAGAGTTATAAAAAGGAAAAGGACTCGGGAAGTAGTTTAGAAAGAAGAAAAGAAAGAAGATAAAGGTATACCAAGCCTTACTAACTTTCTACACCAAAACTCTTTCCTCTGCTCCTGTAGAATTGGATGATCTTTCGTTGTCTCATAAAACCTTAGGAAGCCTCCCTACTCACAGTAGTATAATTTGAGCACCAGGATGCAACATTTTTTTATCAAAAGATCTCATTAACCAATGCATGCTATTCAATGTGAGGACAATTTGGAGTATCCATCATGGTGGGCAGGGGATCATAGGCTGATATAAATTTTGACTTGAATTGCTTGGATAATTTTTTGTTATGCAATTAACTTTTGGATTCATTATCTTTACTAAAGAATCTAGTAAAGAATCAAGTCTTATATAGTAACTGTGCTCAAAGCACGATAGAAGTGACAGGAAATAATGATAGATCTTGGGGAATTTTTGAGTTTGAGAACTTAAAGTTTAATACACCTGTAATGTTCCACTTGCTAATCTTTAATCTGACCCTAGGAAAATCTAAAATTGGTAGATGCCTATCAAGGAAACTAGTCTGAAAACCATTGACCTTATGGTAGTATGCTAATCAGGGGCAATTCCTACCTTAACTTTAAAACTTCATACATTTTTTTTTTAGAAACTGTGAATTTTGAAATAATTTTGGATTATGAATATTGTGCATCCTATCATAGAACATGAACTTTTTTAAATAATGATTTCCAGTATCTAGGATAATAAGCACATTTTGAAAAAATTTTTTTTGATAGGTGATCACTATTAGATTAGACTCTTTTAAGAAAAAAACTTTTATATCCTAAAGTTCCAACCATAAACCTTTTACACCTAAATGTTCTTTTCTATGGATTCCTTGAAAATCGAACAAATAGGTTATGCTCTTGAAAAATTCAAATGTTGGTAGTTCAGCATGTGTTAAAAAAATGATACTAATTCTAAGACTCCCATATTTAGATAGCCTTTTGCCATTACTTTTATAACAGTTTTCAAAAACCTTGATTTAGGAAGAGTGAGAACGCAACTGAGCCAAAAACACCTTTTCTTTTGCAATAAAACTTGTTTTGTCCAAGACTTGATAAAGATATAAGATTTTTTTAATTCCAATTTGATTTCCTTCTTGAAGGCTCAACTAGAATCGAAATTTATTGGTAGCTACAAAGCTAAAAATGTTGAGGAGCATACCTTAAGCTTTTAAAAACTACTACAACATCATGTTAATGAGGTATTCAAAATGATTTCAAAAAGAAGACAATGCTTTTTCCTAGCAAAATGCTTGCAGGTCTAAATGGTTTTGATAGAAATGACAAATGGCCTTTTTTCTTTATCCTTTCGCAAATATAGAAATTATCCCTTTCCAGTCCCCCTTTGAGCTTGATAATTTATTATTTCTTTAAGCCTTAATCAAGGAGCATCCTTCATACTGAAGGGACAAGTGAAGCAAAGCTTCAAGATCATAATGAGCAAATTTTGTTCTAAAGTTACAAGAAGAATAAGTCTGATGTCATAAGGTAAATTTTGAAGACCTAGTAAAGTTCAAATTTCATGTTAAACATTTAAAATAAAAAACAAAGAAAGTTTTAAAGTAAAGAATGAAGAAAATTTTAAGTTCTTTCATAATGAAGAATGAAGAAAAGCAAGATAAAGAAAGAAATGTAGAAAAACAAAGAAAAATGAAAAATACAAAAAGAGATGAAAAAACAAAGATATATGTTCATCTTAAAATATATGTCAATGGGAATTCCTTCTCAAGGGAAATGATCCTTGATTTAATTACCCTTAAGACACTTGATTTGGGCCTAGCTGTCTTTTCATTCTAAACCATGAACCATGGCCTATGTTGCATACCTAAAAAGTTTGTTTGGATCGACCATAGCTATTTGAGCTGTTAGGCCATTCCTAGAAAACTCTTTAAGAATTCATCTTTCTGAAGGATTTTTTAGTCCTTCAAAACATGATGGAGCAATCAATTAAAAAATGAAATAAAGTTTTAGAGTGAAAATTCGAAAAGTGCAGTCTAGCACAAACTTAAACGCTTTGGAATTTTTCTAAACTGACAAAGGTAGCCATGAATGGGAAATAGTTCTTCATGCTAATTCAAAAATCACCATGAACCTTTAGAAATTTCATGAAATCAATAGAAGGTTGATTCAAATGCCCAATTATTGATTCCTTCCAAGATAACCTTTCAAAATTGTTATGCCCAACCTTAAAATTGATGCTTACCAAAGGCTTTGTAGATTAACCTTTTGAGACTTGATGATTACTAGTATTAGTTTAGCATTTATTGGGTTATTATATTTGAAAATTAAAAGGATGTTATAACTTGATTGTTTGTCTTTCAAGGAACTCTGAATATTCATCTAAATTTAGTCTTGATAAACCATGACCTTTCCGCATTAATTTCTTTAAGACAAATTTTTAGCAGTGCCACCCCATTTATGCCTCTAAATTCATTTTTTCATCTCATTAAAAAATTTCCCAAATGGTGATCATCAATCATAAGAAAGCTTTAACATCTGGATAAAGATAGCGTGTCCATTATCCTTGATATTGGAATTTTTCTAAAATTTTTATTGAGTAGATTCTTTCCCAAATTAGAATTAGAAGGTGATCTTATTTTGTAAATCATGGAATTTTGATGAAATATGATACTTCTCATGATTTCAATGGATGTTTGCAAATATGCCTTAAGCAGATACTTATTCAGTTGTATAAAAGTTAAACAATTGAATTGATAGACACTAATTTTACAACCTTTTAGGAAAAATTAAATAATTCCTAAATTCCTAGAAGATGTATTTCATGGGGCAAACATAAGATAACCCTTAAATGATTTATACCTTTAACTCAAAGTATAGGAGGAAGCCTTTAACATCAAGTTCAGTCACAGGCTCTTTTTGCCAAAGGATAAGAAATATCCATAATATTTTCTAAAGATGCCTTTGACTCCAGATTAAAAGTTAAAGATGATATTGGAGAAAAGTAACAATCATTCACTGTGTCAACTTCTTTAAAATAAAAAAAGTAAGTTTTGCATCCTTTCAATTTAGTTAAATATCAAATATTGTCTCTACTTAAGTTAACTCGTATGGTTTTGCCCTAGTTAACCCTTTAAACTTATTGACTCATAGGTTTTGCCCTGGTCAACCTTTTTAATTTGTTGACTCGTATGGTTTAATCCTAATCAAGCCTTTATCCCTGTTGAATAGTTGGTTTCACCTTGGTTAACCCTTTAAACATGTTGACTCATAGGTTTCACCCTAGTTAACCCTTTACCCCTGTTGACTTATATGGTTTCATCTTGATCAGCTATTTACCCCTGTTGACTCATAGGTTTTGCCTTGATTAGCCCTTTAAACCTATTGACTTGTAGGTTTTACCCCAGTCAACTATTTACCTATGTTGACTCATATGGTTTCATCCTGATCAACATTTTACCCTATTGACTTTATGGTTTTATCTTAATCAACCTTTTTTATTCATTGACTCATATGATTTTGTCCAGTCAACCCCTTAGGCTTGTTAACTTGTAGGTTTCATCCTAATCAATCCTTCCCATTCATTGACTCATATTGTTTCATTCTAGTTAAACTCTTAAGTTTATTAACTCGCATGGTTTTATCCTGGTCAACCTATTTAGGTTGTTGACTTGTATGGTTTTATCTCAATCAACCCCTTCTTATTCGTTGACCTATATGATTTTGTCTCAATCAACCCTTTAAGCTTGTTGACTCATATAATTTCATCCTGATCAATCCTTTTAGCTTGTTGACTTGTACAGTTTTGTCCTGGTCAACTGTTTCTCATTTGTTAACTTGTATGGTTTTGTCCTGGTCAATTTTTTTCAATTGTTAAGTTATATAGTTTCATCTTAGTCAACCCTTTAACTTGTTGAGTTGTATGGTTTTGTCTCAGTTAACTTCTTCTAATTTGTTGACTCATATGGTTTTATCCCCATCAACCATTCTTTCTCGTTCATTGACTCATATGGTTTCATCCTAGTCAACCTCTTTTCACTCGTTAACTTATATGGTTTTGTCTTGATCAACCCCTTTAGCTTACTAACTTGTATGGTTTTATCCAGTCAACCCTTCTCTTTCATTAACTTATAGGTTTAGTGTCGGTCAACCCTTTACCTTTGTTGACTCATATGGTTTTGCCTAGTTTAACCTTTTTTACTCAAGTTGACTCCTATAGTTTCATCCCCATCAACCTTTTGCCAAGTTAACTTGTAAGTTTCATCCTGATTAACCCTTTACCCTTGTTGACTTATATGGTTTCACCCTGGTCAATCTTTTTACTAAATTGACTTTTATGGTTTCATCCCAATTAACGCTTTACCTAAGTTGACTTGTATGGTTTTGTCCCTGTCAATCTTTTACCATTGTTGACTCATAGGGATTAAGATATCCCCTTCGCTCGATCCTGTGCAGGGCAAGCAAAATTTTGAGACCTCATGTTTGATGCCATATACGGTAAATGAAATTTTAAGAAAATGGCCTTTCCATGCTATCCCATATAGGTAGGTAAAAAAGTATAACCTCTTCACATGATCTTGTATAAGGTAAAAAGTTTTAAAAGATGTCCTCTTCATGCGATCTTGTCGTAACATAAATGAGGTAGATTTAAGACAAATTTGTTTAGTTAAGTAGAAGGATCGATGAATTTTTTCTATGTTTTCTCTACTGTAGTTGGTGTATATATATGTCTAAAAAAAAAATTGTTTACAAAAAAGTTTATACGGCCTGAATAAAATCATGTCTATTGTAGTCTTTCCCTTATTTTTGATTCTTAGAAATACCTAAAGAAGAGCAATTGTTGACACCTAATTTTATCCAGGCCCCTTCCTTAACAGGTCAAAAATATTTGAGATTGAAAATTTAGTGGCCATCTTAGTTGAGGGTCACTTTTTCCAAATAACCTAGACATTCTCAAGACTCTTTTAGTCATATTAAAATGGCCACATGCGTATATGATAGAAGTGCCATTTTAAGGGCTAACCTCTAATAAAAAAAACAAATATTTAAGAGAAAAATATTTTTAAATATTTTCTTATCAAAATTGGGAAATTCATTTTTGCAGATGTTATCATGCTCAAATTTCCCATTTTTAAGAGTTTTTAGAGAATTTTTCATAAAATTTGGAAAGTTGATACCCATGTAGTATTTATGCCAATATGTACTCCAAAAAGTCTAAAATATTCAAAAAAAATCCACATTGGCATTTTATATCACCATGCATCAAGTTGTTAATTTTTTTAATTATTTTTAAATTTCTTATTGTATCGTGAATATTTTGCTTGCAGATTTTATGGTAAAGACTTATTCTGGATTTTGAATTTTCATCTTTATCATGTTATAGATTAATATTCTGGGTAATATATTATATTTAACTCATTTTTTATAAGTTTTAATGTATGTTTAGAATTTTCTCGGTTTAAAATGCGAGCTTGCCTTTATTCGTAAAATTTTTGGTAGAATTTTCTTGAGTTTTAAACTTCAAAATTCTTTAAATATTTCCATTTAATCACCGTAAATTCAGTTTTGAAAATTTTCAATCCATTTTATGAATTTTCTTATTTTCAAGCTATGGAGTTTTCTACTCTGTTAATTTTTCGGTAATAATTTTCTAAGTTTATAATTTTTTTAAAATTCTTCAAATATTATTGTTAAATTCACATTAAATTAGTTTTTGAAAATTCAATTTATTTTATGAGTTTTGCTTTTTTTTTCATATGATAATTTTTCTCAGCAAAGGTTGTTTCTCGTAAAAATTTACGAGTTTAAAATTTTTAATGGTCTTTCCTTGCATATAAAATTAAAGATTTTTAATTAGGCCTCTCATTTTTTATTAAAATTTTTAATTGAATTGATTACATGAAATTATTTTTTCAAATATATAATTTTTAATTTTTACAATTTGATCATTTTAATTAATTTTTATGATATACTTTTACATATTATATAAATATTTTCCAAAAATTTTTGGGGATGATGATGTCATGCATGGTAAATCATATAAAACAACAAATATATTTAATCAAAGAGAAATGATATGGTCATTTGGCTAAGAACCTTTTTGGAGGTTTTTGGCCAATTCTCTCCCTAACAAAAACAAAGAGAAAGCTTTCATGAAATGTTAATGGCTTCCATAAGCCAAAAACACTAAAAATCCATTAAATTACCTTTTTTTTTTTTAATGTTTCTCAAGCTTTAAAGATAAGTTCTTTTGTAAAAATTTTAATTTTTGCTTATTTCATGCTTGATTCTTCCTTTTGTGAACCAAGATCATGTTTACGCTCATGGATATTAATCCATATTGAAAGGCTAAACATAATAGGTATGAACAATTTTGTATATTTTGTTGTTATATGTATTTTTTCTTAATTATAACTTGGTTTTTTATGAAATATATTGTTTTCAATGTGGTTTAATTTTGTCATGCATATATGTCTATGTTTATATTATTTTTCTTAATATTTTCATGTTTATATGTTGGTAAATATATTTATATATTTTTTATGGTTTTATTTTTATATTTAAGCTTGATGATATCTTTCTATGTTTATACTGATGATGTTGTGTTGGAAAGTTTTGATATATATTTGTTTCTGGTCTTGGCCGAATTTTAATTGTGCATGTGATTCAATTTAGTTTGTAATTTTTATACTGATTTTGATTATTTTGTTATTATTTGGAATTTGTAAGATTAAAAAATATAAAAAATAACTTTAATAATTTCCTAAAATTTTTATAAGCTTTGGAAATGTAGTTCCAAGCTTGATTTTATGTATATAAGTATGGTTTAGTGAAATTTTGGTGATTTTTGTGTTATTTTTTTAATTATTAGAAACATTAGGACTAGATTATAAAATATTAAAATTTTTTTTCTAGTAAGTATTATTTCTTTTAGAGAAGTGTTTAATGCATTCCTAAACATGTTTTAGGCATTTCTAGATTTTAAGGGCATTTTTGTAATTTTAGAAAGTTTAAGGACTAATTTGCAAAATGTAAAAAAAATGCGTTGAGGCCATAGGTGTTTGGTTGAATTATTCTTGTGATTTCTATATTTTTTACGATGTATTTGGTGTTCATTTATGATTGTCTATTATGTAGGGACTAAATTGAAACATGAAAAAGTTTTGGGTCCATTAGGAAAAACCATTCATTTAGGGGTATTTTCATCATTTTGCAATATTTCTAACATTCCTTTAGTTTTCCAAAAAGGTGTAGAAAGTGTTAAAATTTTCTTATTCCTTTGAGTTTTCATTAGGCTATCAAATTCAATTTTGGAACGTTTAGGGGCTTAATTATAATTTTTGCATATTAAGCCAATTTTAATATTTTAATTTCCCCATGTATGGTGAAATGATTTTTTTATCATTGTAGAGCCTTTACGAATACCGAGATACTTTCATGTTGAAGGTATACCCTAAGGGTATTTTACTAATTTTTCCTATAACCGAGTCCTAGGTAGTCATTGGGATGTTTTTATGCCAAAAGTGTATATTTAGGATAGGTTCACTTTTTTATGATCCTTCTCGTGACCTTTAAGGTATTGGAATACTTTAATGTCAAAAGTATACCTTAAGGGCATTTCAGTATTTTTGAATCTTTTAGGATTACCGAAATACTTTCATGTCGAAGGTATACCTTCAGGGCATTTTGGTAATTTTCTTAGAACCAAGTTCGATATAGTCATTGGGATGCTTTTATGCCATAGGTGTATATTTAGGATATGTTTACCCTTGTTACGACCATTATTGGATACTTCCATGTCAAAAGTATACCTTAAAGGCATTTTGGTAATTTTTTTAGAACAGAGTCCAATATAGTCACCAAGATGCTTTTATGCCAAGGGTGTATATTTAGGATAAGTTCACCCTTTCATAATACTTTCATTCAAAAGTATACTTTAGAGGCATTTTGGTAATTTTCTAGAATTGAGTCTGACATTGTCACCAGGATGCTTTTATGCCAAAGGTGTATATTTAGGATAGGTTCACCCTTTCATAATCATTTTTGCATCCTTTAGGATCATCGGGATACTTCTATATCAAAAGTCAACTTTAGAGACATTTTAATAATTTATGTTAGAACCAAGTCCTATGTGATCACCAAGATACTTCTATGTCAAAGGTGTACGGTAAGAATAGGTTCATTTGTCTATGAGGTTATTGAATCTTTGAAGGTATTGAGATACTTTTATGTCAAAGACCTTAGTGATATTACATTAATTTATCTTTGAACTGAGTCTTATAGGGTCACCTGGATACTTTTAGGTCAAAGGTATACTTTAGGGGACATGTTGGTCGTTTCACCCAAAATAAGATCTTACGAGTTGAGTTTAGTACATTTTGTCTAGACTAGGTCTTACAGAATTTTTTATATATATTAAATAAAATTGGAATTTTTGCAAATCAAGGTGGTATCTCCGAGTTAAAATAATATATGAAATTTTTCCTAGAATATAAAAGGGTTTTTATAGATTATTTTACAAATGTGATATCTCTTTCAAAAAGAAAATCGAGATTTTTTAATTTTCAAAGAATAAAACCTTTTGTATTCCTCCGGCTTTTAGTGGGATACAAAATATATTTTGATTTTTAAAACCTTTCATATTTCTCTAGCTCTCCAGTGGGATATGAAAAGAATGATAACAAACTTCATATTCTTCTGGTTTCTCTGGAAAGGTGCAAAGGATGTTTTGATTTTCAAAAATATTAAAAACCAATTTTTTTTCATTTAGAATAATAAATTTGTTTTATAAAATTAAATATATGTAAATATATATATATAAGACTGAAGGGTACACCCACCATTTAAGTAAGACTGGTTAAGACTCCTATGCTAACCATGTTGTGATTGTTACCATTGACGTACAATTATTGTATTAAATAATCCGCATAAACTTGAGTTTTGAATAATAATCTTATATAAGTAGCTTCTTTGTAATTTTATTATTAATAATAAATATATATAGATTAATGCAAACACATGACCCAAAGATTCGACTTGGCCCATGTCAAAACCTAAAAATATAATCTTCTCATGGCCCACTTGAAAATTAAAGGATTTGACTTGATAAAATAAAGCAAGAAATCCCATGCAAAATTGCATCAATGCATGGCATCTGTAGAAAATCACTTCAATTTTATTCCAACTAGGATTTGACTTCCCGAGAATGATATATTCCATTAAAAGAATTTTTAATTTAGCTGGAGTAGTATCGGTCCAAGACGGTTTTGAACTTTTAGTGCAATTGGAATTTCCAACCCAGTTCAACTAGAAAAAAAAATTGTTTTAATGTCAATCTTAATCCCTTTGGAACTAGCTTATTTTCTCTATAAAAGCAACACTTCTCCATCTAATTTTCTCATCAATTCCAAATCAAGATCTTTTCAAAAGTGAGGTAAAAATTTGTTCTACCTCTTAGTCTCGGTTCTCTCTCTCTTTTTTTTTATCTTGTAATCTAGGCATAGAAATCTCATGCATCATGCTTCATTTGTCATCATCTATGCATGAATTTGAAACTTTGTATTTTTTTTATTTGCCACCACATGCATCACGTTTATCTCACGTATTGACAATTATTATTAATTTTTTTTGTCAGGTTGGAGTTTTAATTATATATCAAGGTAACAATTTTAATTCTATCCTAAGCTTTATATCCGACATTATGTTTATCTCATGAACATAATTTTTTATTGTAGGACCACCATGGTATACTTTAAAGATCATCAAGATTTTCTCATTATTCTTTCTAAGGAAGATGAAGATATTGAAAAAGGCTTACATCTCCTCATTGATAAACCCATATCTAGTAGATTCAAATCAACTTGGACATTATTTGTTTTTCCTTCTGCCTTGAAAGATTGGTCAACAAAACTCTCCAAAGCCTCTCAATCTTTCCTAAAGGCCCAATGTTTGCAAGTAAATCTTTATGTGAAGACCACTAATCCAATCAAGTTTGACATGTTAGGAAGCCATATTATTGCCAAAGAAACATATTATGATTTTTCTTCAAAATTTTTAGGGAATTTGGCTACTTGCCTAAGTATAGGGAATGGACTGAAGATGTCTTATATCACTTCTACAGAACATTGATATCAACTAATATATATGATGTTTTTTACGCATCATTATACACTTATGATTGTAACAAGGACGTTATTCATGCATTTTTGTGAAGCCTAGTGCCCAACCACCAATATACTCTATCTGGCTAATAGAGAAGCTTCTATCTTGTTATGGGTCCTACACAAGCTGGGTTTTTACCCTTTCATGGTATTTTCTATGACGAAGTTATTCCATATGCTACTAAATTGACCGAATTTGATAACGGTGGCAGATTCCTTTCGAGAAGTTGCAAATGTCTATTTAGTGTATTCTATCATTTGAAGAAAAACAAAAAAGATAAAGTCCTTATTGAAGATTGGATCAACTTTTGGTTCCATGGCAAATCATGTTATTCAAAGCCACCTGCTCAAAAAACAAGGAAGTTTGCTTGTCCAAAAGACACGCATAACCCTACTAGAATTCTTTGGAAGAATCAAGATCGAGGAATAGCCAGAGATAAAGCATGCACCACATTTGGAATTAAAGAAAGTTTAAGAACAAACACGTATTTAGCTGCATTCTTTTCTTGTTGGATTTATGCATTTGTTTTGCCAAGTAAAAACCCTATATTTATTCAACCAGAGACATTTAAAATGGAAAGTTTGATTGTGTTTGGAAGAACCATTAATCTTGCAATCCCAGTGTTGGCCAGTATTTATCATGGACTTAATAGAGTTGCATATTCTACTCCAGCTGGCTTTTTAGATACATGCCTTCCAATACATTATGTTTATGGATGGCTCAGTTATTATTTTCACACTCATTTCCCAAACTCAGATGATAGATGTGGACCTTTGATGACTAAGTTTTCGGGAGAAGTCAGAGCCAAATATTTTAAAGATCATCAAGCTTGAAAGTTGATTCATATCGACATAGCATGGAATGCTAACTTATGCCCTAGAAACTGAGATAAAGTAATTATAGATATCGAAGCTCTCAAAAATATTGAACATGGCTACCTCATCAGTGTTTGTTCAAGCTATTTGCCCGCTCAATACAATCAAACCATTATTGTAGAACCTTATAGTCCTTATTGATTTGGCAGACAATTTGGGTTTTGTCAAGATATTCCTAGAATTCTCAAGAAAGACATCCGTTCTAGATCTATGGAAGATTTATGGAGATTATGGAATATATGCATGCGTTCTCACACAAAATCCAGATTAGCCTCTCCTATTCATTTCTTAATCTCAATAATCAAACCATTACACGGTACATGGAATGGTGGACAAAAATTCATGAACCATACCTTGAGGATTTTGTTAATGTTTTAATTTTGAGCATTCACACAACCTCATCAAAGAAGAGAAAGACTTTAAAGGACATTACTGAAGAAAATTCCTTGAAAGCTAAAGCTTCGACCACCACCAATTTGAACAAAGAATGTGTGAATACTTCAAAAGTAGTTCTTCAATCAGTTCCATTAGTCAATGAAGTACAAGAGGTGCTAGGCAAAGTTATTAAAAGAAAACATGCTATGAGTATTGAAGATTCAGCCAATAGTGATGATATAAATTATAAATGAATCAAGCCTAAAGAATCATCTCTTGGTAATACGTCTTCTGTCAAAAGTGAAGCTTCTATTTCTAACTAGAATGAGATAAAGAAACTTATAGCCAAGATTGAGAAAAATGATTTAAGCACTACCTCAAAACATGCTAGCTTTACCAAGGACACTTTTAACGTTATAGGGACTCCCATAAACTCTCATATTGTAGCTAGTCTACATGCAACTCCAGAATTCTTAAAGTTTAGTGCTGATAAAATTATATCCAATGGTGAATTGAAGCTTGCAACCATTTTATGGGAAAGTATTCAACCAAAAAGTGTTCGAGCTCCTTTTGATCTAGTTTTTTCACTTATTAAAGATGTCCGTAAGATTTTTTGATGCAATAGAAGGAATTAAGTCCGTTGATTCATCTTTATTATGAAACATGGTGGAAGATTACTTTGGACAAGTCCAAAAATTTAATGATCTTGAATTGTCTATCTCATCTCGCATGTCATCCTAAGACCAAATTGAAAAGCTTTAAGTACTTGAAGCTCGCCTTGCAGATTCAATGTTGCTTAAACATAAAGCTGTCAAAGACATTGACACTTTACAATCAGACTTGGCAAACATAGATCAAGAATTGATTTCTCTACAATTTAAAATGTAAAAACTTGAATCATCACTTAAAAAAGCTAAAGCTTTATTGGAAAAAAAAAGAGTTAACACTTCCAAGATCCATAAGAAGATGAGTTCTATTGAGACTTCTACCACCCATAGTGAGAATAAAGTAAAAAGTTTAAATCTACTTAGAACCTTACTAGAAGCCTCTCGAGAAGATCTGAAGAATTTCAAATGGAAGCCTTGATTTTTTTTTTCCTTTGCTTTGGAGCTTTGATGCTTAGGTTATTCGATACTTCTTTACAATTGTAATTTCTTTTCAAATTAGAATTAAAGTTATCATCTTAACTAACTATCATTTGAACTTTCTACAACACTCATGTAAAATTTTGATTACAAATCAAATTCCAAAGGTCCTTCAATTTGTAGGAAGAACAACTTGACATCACGATGCTTTGAAAAATAATATTTGAATCAAACTACATTTTTTATTTATTATATATATATTTTTGTTTTGGTTGACTGAACTTGGCAATGAAACCAAGATACCTATGTACCTTTAAAGGATCAAGTCATAACGTAGTTCATTTTTTTATGCTCTATCTTTTACCTAAGTTGTCTCAAAAGAGATTTTTAACTTAGCGAGCATTTTTTCTATTTTTTCTTTTTTTTTGAATGTGCAGTTTAAGCTCATGCTTAGGAGCAACATTTTTTGGAAGAATAGTTTAAGCTCATGCTTAGAAGCATCATGTTTTTAAGCATAGTATGATTTTAAAAACCTGCCATTGATCGGTCCAACATTGACACCATCTTGATCAACAATCTCGTATGCACCATTACTATAGACTTCTCGAACAACATATGGTCCATCCCATTTTGAAAGGAACTTGTTACCCATGCGATGTGTGGTAATTATAGGTTTTTTCACAGCAAGGACTAAGACTCCAACTTGAAATGACTGTGGCTTAACTTTCTTGTTGAAAGCTTTGGGCAATTGAGCTTGATAGCACTCCAAGCATTGTTGTACTTCCAATCTTTTCTCATCCAAGGCTTTTAATTCCTCCAAGTGTAGATGCACATTGTCTTCATCAGCAAGACCTTCTTGAATTGCAATCCTTAATGATGGAATTTGTTGCTTAAGTGGTAGAACAACTTCCACACCATAAATAAGTGAATATGGAGTAGCCTGAGTTGGTGTGCGATATGTAGTACGATAAGCCTATAAAGTTTTTCCCATCTTTTCATGCCAATCTTTCTTTGAACTATTAACCATTTTTTTGAGAAGATTACATAAAGTCTTGTTAGAAGCTTTTGCTAGTCCATTTGCTAGAGCATGGTACATTAAAGAATAATATTGCTTGAAGTTAATTATACATATAATTTGCTCATATCAAACTGCTTCCCATTATTAGTTATTATGTATCGTGGAACGCGATACCGATAAATGATATTAGTGCAAATAAAAGTTGCAACAGTTTCTTTCTTCACTTCTTTGTAAGGTGTCACTTCTACCTACTTTGAAAAGTAATTTATAGCTATAAGTACATGCATTTACCCCATCGAACTCTTAGGTAAGGGTCCTACCAAGTCAAGTCCTCAACCATAAAATGAACAAGATGTGACTATTTGATGCAATGGCTTAGGAGGTTGATGGATTAAGTTAGCATGAAATTGACAAGCTTGACACTTTTTTGTGTAGTCCATGCTATCTTTTACCATTATAGGCCAATAGTACCCTATCCTTTTGATTTGAAAATGCAACGTGGCTCCAAATTGATGTGCACCATAAACTCTGGAATGAGCTTATTGTAGAGCTTTAGATGCTTCATCTTCTTCTAAACATAAAAAAAAGACTCCATTAAAAAAGCGATGATAAAGTGTACCCTTGAAGTAAATAAATCGAGGAGCTTGACATTTCACTTCTGTTTTATGCTTTGGATTACTGGGTAATTTACCATACTCTAGATAATCGACCAATGGTTGTCTCTGATCTTTTTTTTTTTAATTTCACAAATTGAAACAGCATTGGTTTCTATATCCTTACTGTTGGAGATAGTAATTGATGTAAGACCCATTGTTTACCAAAAGGAATCTTTACTTTGGCACTTGGTAATACAAGATATAATGCTAAATTGGCTAGAGAATATGCTTGTCTATTTTCTTTTCTTGGCATGTGCTCTAAGTTCACATTATCAAACCATTCCAAAAGTTTTTTTGCATGGTTGACATATGGTAAAAGCTTCGATTTCTCCACTTTATAAAGTGAAAGAATTTGGTTGATGGCCAATTTAGAATCTCCATATACTTTAAGTTGGGTGACTTTCATATCAATTTCCATGTTTCAATCCAATGATCAGAGCTTGTTATTCTGCTACATTATTAGAACAATTTTCAGTGAGAGTGAATGTATAAGGCAACACATCACCTTCCAGAGTGACAAATACAATACCTGTTCCAGCTCCATTGTGTTGTGTAACTTCATGAAAGAACAACTTTCGTGGCTTAAGAATTTCAATAAAAAGAACATCCTTATCGAAAAGATCTTTAGAGAATTCCCAATCATTTGGAATAGGATGGTTTGCAAGAAAATCAACCAATGCTTGTCCCTTAACAGCCTTTTATGGAATATAAGTGATATCAAACTCATGTGGCAAGAGAGCCCATTTTATCAATCTTCCACTAAGTACAATCTTGGACATGAGATACTTTAGAGGATCTGCTCGAGATATCAAATTAACTGAGTGAGCTTGCAAAAAATGCCTCAACTTTTTAATAGCAAACATTAATGCCAAACAAGTCTTTTCAATACGAAAATAATTTAATTTAGCACCATTAAGAGTTCTACTGAGATAGGAGAGTGCATTTTCTTTTCCTTCATTTTTTTTCTTTTGCTAAGAATGCTCTTAAAGAATGTTCTTGTATAGAAATAGAAAGGATCAAAGGTTTTCCTGGTATAAGCTTTTAAAATAGACAGCCACAACAAATAGGCCTTAATGCTTTTGAAAGCACTACTACAAGCTTCATCCCAAACAAAAAGAACATCTTTCTTGACCAGCTGATTGAATGGTTAACATCGACCTGCCAAGTTTGATATGAAGTGTCAAATGCATGGTAATCTGCCTTGCAAACTTTTGAGTTCATGAAAATTATGTGGTCCTAGCATTTTCATAATCATAACTATCTTTGATTAATCAATCTTAATTCGATGATGTCACACAATGAACCATAAAAACTTACCTGAAGACATGCCAAAAGCACACTTTAGTGGAATCATCTTTAATTAGAACCTGCATAATCTTTCAAACACTTGACGAAGATCGGTAAAATGATCTACCTTTTTCTTTGACCTTACAACCAAGTCATCCACATAGCACTTGACATTTTTGTTAAGCATATCAGCCAAGATCTTTTGCATTGCTATTTGATATGTAGCACTAGCATTTTTTAACCTAAAAGGCATAACTTTATAATAATATATTCTTTTAAAGCTTAAAATGAAATAAATTCTTTATCCTTTGGAGCCATTCGAATCTGATTATAACCAGATGACCCATCCATAAAAGACAATGCCTCATGACCAGTTGTAGCATCCACCATTATCTTAGTTAAAGGAAGAGGGAAATCATCCTTCGGACAAGTACTGTTTAAATCTCGAAAGTCCACACAAATTCAAAGTTGGTCATTCTCTTTTTTTACTAAGATAATGTTTGATATCTAAGTAGGGTATTTGACTTCTTTAATAAAACTGACTTTAATAAGCTTATTCACTTCAGCTTTAATTTAAGATATCAAGTTAGGATGAAAACATCGTTGAGCTTGTTTGATAGGTATGATAGTCTTTTTGACACCCAGATAATCCATGACTATTTTTGGATCAAACCCTAGCATTTCTTTGTAGGTCTAAGCAAAGACTTCTTTATACTCAATCAGAAGGTCAAGATAAGTTTTTTCTTCTTTAGGAGACGAAGAAGCATTGATAAAGATTGGATGCAAATCTTTACTAGTATCGATGTTAACTTTTTTAACTTATTAATGGTAGCCTGATTTCCTTCTTCAAATGATAAAGAGGCTTCATGAGCATCTTCTTCCTGTGGTTTTTCATTAGCTTCCTTTATAGATACATGATGCGAAGGGACTATTTCCATTTCTTCAAGTTTTTCTTCCTTTGAAGATGCAACTTGCTTGGATATCACCACTGTGTGCTTTTTAGCCTTTAAGACTTCACCAATAGTTACTTCCCACTCGTTTTGCCTTTTTATTCGAAAAAGAATTTGCTATGAAAATCCCTTGCTTCATTAAAGGTTGAGATTTTTTTTTTTGACTTTGGTTATCTTTTTTGGAATTCAAACTTCTTAGCCTTGCATGTATAGGTATCGACTCACTTGTAAAAGCTTTATCAGCTTTTGGCCCTATCCGCTCAAACAATGACCTTCTAGGTAATTGAATGCTAAAACAATCAAACACTGAAACTTATGTTAAACGTGTTCCCAAATGACTAAAAACTAAAGGTCTCAGTGGCTCTATTGAATTTTTTTGCTCATCAAGAATTTCCTCCACATTTATATATCTTAAAGTTTCTTTATTAATCTTTAATTTTAACAGAGAAAATCCAAGTCTTTTTATGGACGTTTTGACATTATCAATTTTCTTTTACCATACTTGAGAAACCTTAATTAGACTTTGTGACTTCGCATTGCTAGATTCTTCCGCCAATTTAACAACATCCTCTTGCTTATATCTAGCTTTAACAAGTAGTTTATAGGTATTAGGATCAAAGCCTCTAGTGTGATAGGATGAAAGATCTTGATGTTCAAAGAAAGGTTGTTTCATTGGCCTAGCATATCCTTTCAAAAGTGATTTAAGAATGGTTGATTCTTCCAAGTTAGCAAAGGGAAGAGTCAAATTCTCTAAACCTTGACTGGTTTCATCTTCATTGGCGGAAAGAACAAAGTCCTTTTCCTTTTGCTTCAATTTTTTCATGAGAGTAGTCATTACTTTTTCAATGAAAGCACCCTTCATATAAAACATAGCATCTATAAAATGAGCCTCGGTCGAGGTAAATGGTTTGGCATCAGTAGCAATTATCTTGACTTGACCATTTTTGCACTACTTGAAGCATTGATGAAGAGTGGAAGAGACCACACCATTTTAATGTATCCATGGTCGACCTAACAACATATTATATGTTGCCTTTTCATCAATCACATGAAAGAGTGAATAAAACTCCATATCTCTAATGAAAAGTTGAAGTCTAAGTTTTCCAAGAGCTCTTTGTCCCCTAGGTTGAATCCTTGAATCATTAGATGACTTTGCATCATTTTAAAAAGAACTCCCAATTCCTTCATTGTCTTTAAAGAAAGTATATTGACTATGGAACCATCGTCCACCAAAATCTTGTTAATCTTTTGTTTACAAGCAAATCCCATGAAAAACAATGGTCGATTATGAGAAGTTGATCCTAGCAGTAGATTTTCATTAATGAAGCTAATGCTTGAGCCACAAGAATAATTTCTAGCTCTAATCATGACTGTATCTATATTATCTTCATATTCAAATTCTTCATCACCAACAATATTGTAACATGTCACAGAGAGCAAGTCTTTATTTCTAAATTGGATTGGCATGTATTCATTTAAAGTTACTAGTCTTCGTGACCTTTTCCAAGTCAAATTTTTATGCTTAGATGAACCTGTTTTATTTGGGGCATTTTGGCCTTTGGATTTTTACATTGCCATCTAATCATTTTAACACTTATAGGGACCTTTATAGGCTTTGGAAGATTTTGGTTTCTACCTCTTCAATATGTGACTAATGTCCAGCCATAATCATCCTCTTTTGTTTCTTACAACATATGGTTACCCTTATTTACTTGGAAATCCACTATTGTACTTGTGTTTGAAGGGAGTTTGATGGATCAAAAGAGCCAAACTTTATGGTTTTATCCAAGAAATTAGAATAAAGAACCATAGTGATTGAGGCCATGTTTGTCGACATTATTTTTTTTTCAAATTTAATTTTTCCTTCTTCATAAAGTGCCATGATTTTGTTAACAAAGCATTTCTCCATAAGGTGGCTAACTAATCAATGATATTTGCAATAGTTGGGATCATCAACTTTATTAGCTTCTTCAAGTCGCTTTATGTCTGGCAACTGAATCAGCTTAGTCTGCAAAAGTTTTTCTAATATGCTAGCGACATCAGAATCAGGGAAAAGGTATTTCTTTTCTTGCGTTTCTTTCAAGGTGACTTTAGTTTTGCCTTTACTTTTGGTAGGTTCAAGTTTTGCTTCTTCAGCTTGTTTTGACTTAAAAGAGATCTTAAGAGGCTTGGTATCCATAGCCATGGATTGTTTGCTTTCTCTTTTATTGGAATAGATTTTGCCCCCATTTTTAGGTGTCTTACTTTTTCTTACCCTTTTTTGGCTCTTACATAGGAGGCTCTTGATTTCTATAAGAAGACATACTTAGCTCCATGTCATGAGCACGGGTGGTTAGCTCTTCAAAGGTCTTAGGTTTGATTCCTTGAAGAATATAGTGCAAGCCCTAGTTCATGCCTTGTATGCACATGTCAAAGGTAGAAGACTCAGACAATCTTTCTTTGTAGTTAAGGCTCAAATTCCTCCATCTAAGAATGTAGTCTATTACTAGTTCATCTTTCTATTGGCATGAATGAGTGAGCTTAATCATATTGATGATGCAATGAGTGTTGTAAATCGATTGAGAAGTTCTCGCTCAAGTTATTCCCAGTTATCAATCATTCTAGGCTCAAGATCGGTGTACCAATCAAAAGCATTACCATTCAAAGATTAGACAAATTGTTTTACCATAAGATCTCCATAGGTTCTAGCATTATTACAAGTTTCCACAAAATACGCAACATGTTGGCATGGATTTCCTTTTCCATTGAATTGCTGAAACTATGAAGGTTGGTAATTTTTAGGCACCTTTAAACGATCGATCCTTGGAGAGTATGGTTTTGTATACGTGTATGAAGGTTGATTGATGCTGTCAACTTGATCTTTAATAGCTTTTTTGATAAGATCTTTGAGTGGACTTGTAGTAACCACTTCACTAATCTTTTGCTCTGACTCCATAGCATCTTCATTGTTGGAGTTCTTAGCATCATTTTGAAGATTGGATTGACTATTTTCACTTAAGGCCATTAATTTTTTTCTAGTGAAAGTAGCCACCCTATCAATTAGGAAGGCAATTTGTTTATCTTTTTCTCTAATACTTACTATAAGAGTTTCAACAAAATTTATTAGAATTGCAACTTTCTCTTCAAGTGATGTAGTGCCAGTTGTCATCACATTTATTACTCTAAAGTTTGATTTTGGTGAAGAAGGTGTTTTGAATCTACTACCGAGCAGTTATCTTGCTACTTAGATGATTTTTGGTGATTTAGACTTGATCTAAAATCAAGTTGTTAATAGGAACCTCTTCTGATTCATGACTTGAATAAGTCTCAAAGAGTGGATTTTGGTTAAGCACTAGAGAAGTCTAATCATAAAGTTCAGAAAGAAAGTGTTTTAGATCTACTACCTGAATAGCTATCTTGCTGTTTGGATGATTTTTGGTGATTTGGACTTGATCCAGAATCAAGTTGCTCAACAGGAACTTTTTCTGAGTTTTGACTTGAAGAATTCTCAAAGAGTGGATTTTGGTTAAGCACTGGAGTAGTCTGATCATAAAGTTCAGAAAGAAGGTGTTTTAGATCTACTACCTGAGTAGCTATCTTGCTGCTTGGATGATTTTTGGTGATTTGGATTTGATCCAGAATCAAGTTGCTCAACAAGAACTTCTTCTAAGTCATGACTTAAAGAAGTCTCAAAGAGTGGATTTTGTTTGAGCACTGGAGAAGTCTGATCAAAAAGTTCAGAAAGAGATTTGGTCTTTGCCATAGTGTCATAGGGATAAGTAATGACATCAATGCTAGTTGATGAAGCAAGGTAGACTGTAGGATCAGCACGAGTAGGTTTGAGAGCCATTGCAACTTGTGTCGCAACATGCCCAAGGATGGATCCTCACAGATCTATGGGTGATCCTCGCGGATCTATTAGTGCATACGACCTAAAATATTTTTTTGACGTGGAAATATCTTCTTGATCGAGACTGTTCCTTTGCAACGTGATAAGATTGAAAAAGTATGGATTCTTGACTCATGATACAGTAAGGGGGACCATAAGACAAATCGCTCATCTTATTGGTCTCGGGTGACCATCACAAAGTGGCTAATGCTCGAAGTCGCCATCGATCATTTTAGGGCTAGGCATGATCTGATGCCTATTGAAACCTATGTTTTAAGTTACAAAACTCAAAACATCGATCCCATGGTCTACGTAGTACAAAGATTCATCATTTAGGCTTGGGAGTTGGTTACGCATGATAAGGTACAACCTTTTTGTGACACTTGAAATCGGTACCTTACTAGCTATGTCTTATCTCGGTTTCGATTCTTTCGATCTTAACTCATCACTATTTTGATATAACCCCCTTTTAATGCATGAATTTTATGAAAACATAAATCTAGATTTTGATGGAAAGATTTAATCTCATATACGCCCTAGAGAGATGGGGAATAAAGAAATTTCAATTAAAATGACCTTTGGATTTTACTTAGAAAATGGAATGTTCTACTTTGGGCACTGGAGAGATACCCATGTGGAACATCACCTTTAATTTTATTTGAAATGATTGGAAAACATGAATGCAAATAATCATCACAAAGAAATCACATTAGTAAGGCAACAAATGAAGCAACATAACATGGATCATTCAATGTAATGACAAAGAAAAGGGATGGACTATTGGAATTTATCTCGTAATTGGCATCAATTATCTGGGAATAACCGAATCAATAATTTTTTAGATGCATTTGGGTTCCTTGATTGAATGAGGTTTGTTTGACACATTCATGGCAGTCCAAGAAGGAGAAAAATTTAATTCTAGTTGAAAGACAGGATTGGAGTATCCCCCTCAAAAAGATGGGGTTTAAGTATCCTCGTGGATGACAAATAATTTTGACATAGGAAGATTTTTTAATCTTGAAAATTTTGAAAAGCAGGGTTAGAGTATCCCTAAAAGTGACATGTCTGACACTTTTTAGAGAAGTCGAGTTGGAAAAATTAAGTTGACAAAACTTTATGATTTAAAAAATGAATGAGCATTTTGATGACTTTTGGCAAAAGAAATTATTGTGAATAAGGATGGTAAAGATGTAAAATATATTTGTGCCTTGATACGAGCCTATGGGACGTCAAAGCATGCTCTCAGGGCTGGTCAGAGGGATATGGCGACATTCAAATGTCTCGAGACGAAGCTCGGGAAAACAACTCAATTTTGACTATAACCGAAAATAGGGGACAGCATCATGCTATCTTATTTCCTAAATTTATTATAAATTGGTTTAAAGGCTTTAGAGGGTGGACAAGATACCGTTAGAAAGGTAACTTGACGATGATCAATCTAAAAATATTCCTAATATCACAAAATATCACTTTCCATGGAAATAAATTTTCAAATTCAGATTAATTGCGCTGCTGGCAGAGCATACGATGGATAAGGTGTGGCAAAATTTGAAAAATCACCCCAGTCCCATTTGGTATCAAAAAAATGGAAAAGATACCTTTTTGAAAAGGGAATTCCATGAATCTTTTAGGAAAAACATTTGAAAAATTTTGAAAAATCATTTAGTGGGTCTAAAAGGGCCCAACCAAAATGCAATTTGTTAATTCTAGGGATACCAAATAGTCTAGGTTTGAAAAATCATAACTCTTTCATCCGGACTAATCCGGGGGTGAACAAGACCTCGTTTTAAAGGTGTTTTAACACACCAAGCAAATATTATAAAATTCATGATAAAGTGTTTGGGATTTTAAAGTGATTTTTCAATTTGTAACAGTGATGTTGCCAGCAGGGGACAAAGCAAAGTAGGGCATATTTTTTATTTTTCTTTATGTTTTAAGGTCCCAACTCAGGTCATTGACATTCGAACATCCATGACTAAAGGGAAAGAGTGGCATAAGCATCATGAACTCATTTGCACAGCCCCAGAGTATTTTAGGATGATGAAACAGCATGGTGATCATATCACTTAAGGTTTTGACTCAAAAACAAGGCACAAACATTTCGGGAGCAAGTGTAAGGCCATTTTCATTGGAAAATCAAAAGTTTTGAGCTCGTTTAATCAAGATTCCAGATCTGGAAAAACTAAATTTTCCCTAAGATTTTTTGCTAACTTTAAGGAAAATGCTAAGTTCACGCTAGTCGTTATTGGTTGAGGTTAGCATACTTGGCTTGAGAAGGTTTTGAAAATCAATTTTTGACAATCATCAAACATGCATTTAGACAAGGAGAAGACAATGAACATACAAGGGAATGGCACATAACATGAATGGGGATGCTAACTTTACTAATGGCCTTGACAAAGAAAGTGTTATGAACATATCTTATAAAGTGAAGCATGCCGAAAATGACAATGATTCATGACAAAAGGTAAGTTAACGTATAAACATGCTTGAAATATGCTAGGCTAAGGATTCATACATCGATTAATCATAATAAGATGCATGGATATGGCAAAAAATGCATGAGCAAGAACTATCAAAATAATGAGGATGAAATGAGGCATTTTGCACATCAAAGGGGCATTAAGGCATCCAAATCCTAAACTACCACATCTAAAAGCCACAATAATGTATGAGAATCCTAAGAGGGTGTGGAAACATGGAGAGCTCACTGAAATGATGAACATGCTAAAAAACAAAAAATGAAAGTGATAAAATAGGAAGTTATACCAACAAAACTTCAATTTTTGGCCAAACAGTTGGAGCAACAGAGATGGCTTGAATTTCCCTCTCTTTCTAGTTGTTAATAAGCAAGAAAAAGAGAGAAACAATGAAGTTTTGGTTCTGATATGGATGAGGGTGATTTTCAAAATGTGTAGTGGTTAAGAGTGAGTGTTTTGGGGCTATTTTTGGGTGCTGTATGAAAAGAATGGGATTTGGTTTTCTTGATTTGTGAATGTGTTTTGGAAGTTGAAAATGAGCTCAAGTCTAAAGATCCTCAACTGAGATAAAAGTAATCTATTTATACGAGCATTTTTGGAGCTAATTTAGAGATGTTTTTGGTCATTTCTCAAAGGAGACAAAGTGATGTCAGCTTGGTGGCTATAGAGTGGCTGTAGGGAGCAATTTGCTGCCAATATGATGGACATAGGGTGGCTAGTTTAAATGCTGAAAAGATTTTTTAGCAAATAGGGTGGCTGATAGTGATCTTGGTCAACAAACTAGGGAGGAGTAGGGTGATCATGTGACATTAACCTTTTTGATCTAATTTAGACTTCAAAAAAAATGTTTTGATTGATTCAAAGGTCCAAATTCATAATCTGATATAGGTTTTGATCTTTTTTGATGCAAAAGAAACGAATTAAAATCGAGTTTTTGATCAGTGGTGGACAAGTCAAAAATACCTGGATCGTGGAAAATGGCCTATATGTATCAATACATTGCAAAATGTATCGATACATTTGTTCTAAAAACCTTGAGTGTATTGTACCGATACTATGAACTATTGTATCAATACTATGAGCCATTGTATCGATACATGTTGATATGTATCGATACATTTCTTTACATAATGCCCGTTTTGGTCTTGGCATGGCCTAGTATCAATAAATGAGCTCTTGTATCGATACATAAGCTTATGTATTGATACATTTACATGTTTTATCGATACAAATGAGGACATTTAAAATTTTTGGATTGTTGGAGCATCGTATCGATACATGAGAACCATGTATCGATACATTCAAGCAAAATTTTGAATTTTCTCATATCTTTTGTCCCCAGACACTTTGAACTACGTCCTTTGATGCCACATCTTTGTATTTATCTTTGATATGATCCATAGGCCTTATTGACCTCCTCAAAAATAATCCATCACCCCCTCTCACGTCCATGCCCTAGATTGCTAAAAGTTAGCTCGAATAAAATAAGGTGTCTACAGCTTGATATCTTAAATTTTGAAGAAAAGAGTTGAAAGGCAGAGATTGTCACAGCAGGCATGCTAGAAATTTGTACACACAAATTTCATGTTGAAAATATGACAAAGAAAATTTGGAAACAAATAAATCAGCTTTGTTTATCAGACTTGAGTTAAAATCTCTGGATATTCTTTACAACATAGAAATCTTTTAATTCTTTTATTCAATAAGAACTTTGATCCGAGGGTCTTAAGACTTGATCTTGAATCGATGAGGCCTGCTTCAAGGGTTTTCTAGACTTGATCTTGAAAAAACGAAATTTATCTCCTTTCTATTGTCAGAACATGATTGGAGAGCAACTTCTTGAAGAACGAGAGCCGCGTTCTTCGCATTCTTGAGAGGAAACTTCTAGAGACTTTGAAAGAACTTGAATCTTCAAAATCTTTTTCTTTTCTTCAAACTTGTGAAATGTGTTCAATGGCTTTGATGGAGACTCCTTTTTATAGTGCCAATGAGCCAAGTAGAAAAGAGTTCTTAAAGAATATAACTCCTTTAATAAATTTATCTTGATAAATTATCTCTAAATTAATTTAATTTAATTAGAGATAAAACTCGTTTATTTATCTTTAAATTAATTTTAATTTAATTAGAGATAAAACTCTAAATTAATTTTAACATAATTAAAGATAAATATCTATTTATGATGTCATCAATTACATATGATGATGTAAAATTTAAATGATAATCTTTTAATTAAAAAAATTTCAATTTACATGTGATAATTTATAATTGATAAAAAATTTCCTCCTTCTACAGTCCTATACTAAATAAGATATCACAATGACATCTAGTAATCACTGCCATTGCAATAAATGTTATTTTTTTGTAATATAAGGTAGAAGAACAAAAGAAAATTAATTTAATCACTTACATAACAGTGCATGGTCTTAATTGCCCAAAACAGTAGAATCTACTATTCACATGTACAAGCTTGGTCATAAAATTTTCAAATTTTCTTTTAAAATTTTATGTAAAAACATAAAACTTTAATCTTGGTTCAATGTAAATGTTCCGTAAAAATTCTAAATTCAAATTTAACTTTCTATTGGATTTTTGTACTGTGTGCTACAATCTTACATTTGACCCTCCAAAACATTCTAATATACTATAAAGATGTATTAATTATGTTAAAAAAATCATTTTTTCTATGCTTTTATGTACATCATGGTTCAATAGGTAGTTTCTTAAAACATTCTAACAAACATCTAACTTTTTCAGCAAATAGAATAAAGCAACACATAAAAATATTAAGTATTTTAAAAAAATAGAACCGAAGAACACAAAATCACATTAAGTACTTTAAAAAAATAAAACTAAACAAAAATAAAAAAAAAAAGCTGGATGGTTGATGCAAAGCAAAAATTAGAAGCAGATTGAACAGTAAAACTATATAAGGGTTGTTAAAGTAGATTGCTTGTAAAAATCTAAAAAGTAAAGTTGTGTATGTAAAATGTAGATTTTAGGTTAATTAATACTGTAATTTAAAAAATGTTGAAAGTAAATATTTAATTCATAAACACTGAAAGTGAATGGTGGTCAAATAATTGACCGGTTGCATATTAAGGTTGAAATAATGTATTTGATAACCTTAATAATTAACAGAATTATCAGATATTTTTATATTTTATATTAATAGATTGGCTACATCAATAAATTGATTATAAATAAATAAATAAATGTGAAGGAATAACACTTAACTTGGAAAGAAAATACAGTTTAAGATAAAATATATGCAGGTGTTAGTTCTTAAAATATAAAATAGTACATTTCATGATAATCACATTTTTTTTCGTAAATGATATAATGACATGTATTATACTAAACTTGGTCCGGTTGGATCTCGTCCGCATTTCTTGGCCTTCATTTTCAATGAATTTGTAACATATTTAAAATTTGAATACTTTTCCGTTTAATGTTTTGAGCATTTCTTAAAAAAAAAAAAAAAAAGCCCTAATACCATTATGTTTCTTCTTTCAATTTTTTTTTTTCAGAAAAAACTTATACATATTGGATATGGGTTTTTTGAAGATATTATGATCGTCATCTCCCTGCATTTTTCATTCACTCTGTTGTTTCATTCATTTTAATCAAATTAATCAACCAAGTAAAACTTATAAAAAAGTTAAACATCATTAAATAAAAAATACTAAAAGCCAATCATCTAATACAAATATTAAAAATATAAATAATAAAATCAAACACAACTAAACATAAGAAAAAATAAACAAATAAACAAATAAGAAAACTGAGATATGAAAAATCTAAACAAATATGTTTAATGAAATGATTAAACAATTTAAAAATTACAAACTACTATTTATAATAGTCCAACACTATTACTTCAATTAAAATCAAGTCGAAACCATCAAAATAAATATAATATACATAAATAAAAATCAACCTATTATCTCAGTTACTATAATCAATTAATTAAAATACGAATGTGTTATGAAAAATATAAAAAAATTTCTTCCTAACAGATTAACGTTGTGATCGATTACATGACATAAAAGTCTTCATTGATTAAATTTGAACAATATTTAATAGCTTAATCATATAAAAATGGATAATAGCAAAAAATATAAAAAGAATAGAAAGAAAGATAAAATAAATAACTAATTGAAAAAGAGGAACAATATTACAACATTATATATATTACTTAAAATAAAACAAAAAAAAATGTATTCCCTTCTCTTAGCATCCAAGCAAATTATTTGAAAGTACTTTCTTATCAATATATATATATATATATATATTGCAATAACACAGACAAAGTAATCAAAAATAAAAAAACCCAAAATCTATGAGAGTATAATACAAAATAAATTAAACTCTCTGACAGTTAAACTGTAAAACTTTATGCAACTATAGGAAACAACCCACCTGTATATAACAAAAGAAAAAAAGAACCTACCTAAGTAATGGTACTCCTAGACAAAAGGAGCATGGATAGTAACATTAAAAAAATATCTTAGCTTAATGCATATGAAATTCCAATATCTCTTGCTTATATATTGTGCGATAATGAGGTCGGAATTAGTTATGGAGAATAACTCAAGTTTTTTAAATACCTAATTATTCAAAATTTGAATTAAAAATATTTATTGAAACTGTGAATAGGTTTTTGAGGGCCTATAATTGATGGGTCATAAGTTGGGCTTTGAAGTCCAATTGTACCGACGCATGTATTGTTATTTATTTTATTCCCTTTTTATTTTGTTATTCATTTTTTTAAAAATAAAAATTTTTCATTTTGTTTAAAAAAATTATGAAGAAGGAAAAAAACAAAATTGAATCTTGTAGAAAAACTTAATCTGTCTAAAATGGTTAATGTGAAAATTTTGGGATGAAAAAAAAGTGTTTCCTGAGTTACTTACTTGAAGCTAAAGACAAATCTAAAAATCAGAAAGGAAATTTCTGAGGTTGAATCTTTGAAGAAAAAATCAAGAAAATTAGTAAATATCAAGGAAAAAAAAGGCAAGATTGCTTTTGTTATGAAAGATACTACAAAATAATAAATTTTTAGAGATGAGATAAGGAGACAATAAAAATAAATATTCATTCTATCTTAATCTTAGTTGTATTAGGGATGAACATCGTCCCGAATTTCACAACATTAATAATAAATGTTATCCTCAAAATTTTTTGATATATTTTTAGAGGATACCTATTAAAAATTATTTTTTGTTTTTAAAATTTTTAAAAATACTTTTTTAATCTTGCACTCTTTTGAGTTTTTTTTCCAAGGCAAGCATTAAAAGGAAAATAAAAAACTATACACAATAATCTAGGCATAGTGATTTTACTTTCGTTTCTCAAAAGGCATTTTTGATTAGAAATTTTCTTTTGAAATACTTGAAGGTTTAATGTTTTGAAGAAAGCCAAAAGCAATTGTTACCTAAAAATTTTATGAGTTTTGGAGTTTCAACAATAGGAAAAAAAATCTTGTTTTCTCTTATTTTCTTTTTTTTATTAAATTTATTTTTCAAAAATCAAAACTTTTTTTTGAAAGAACTTTGCTCTGAAAGATAAATTTTTAAAGGAAAAATTTTCGAATGAGGGTTTCTGATTTTTTTCCCAAATATGGAAATTCCTGTTTTCATCATTGAAAATTGGAAAATTATGAGGTTTTTGAGGATCGCTTGAATTTTTTGATCGCCTAAAACTGGGTGGGTTGAAAAACCATGCGACTGATTTTGGGGTTTGAAAGAAGATTTAATTTAAGAAAAACATGGCAAGAATGAAAATTTTAAATAAAACATGATCTTTGAAAGCTTTCAAGTCAGAACGCAGTGCGACCAACGTGTTGGTCATTGCAGGTTGTATGTCAAACTCACGCGATGTACGTATTTTGTTTTGTTTTATTTTTTTTTATAAAATTTTTTTATTTAATTCTTTTTATTTAAGTTTAATATTTTAAGAAGGAATTTTATTTATTATTTCTTTGTAATTATTTTAATGATTCAAATTTGTTTTTTTCTTTCTTTGGATTAATTATTTTCAATTCATTATTTAATCAACTATTTGTTTATTAATAGTATTTGGTTTAAATTATTATTGTGAATTTTATTTTTTTTCATTTCCTTATTTATATGTTTATTTAATTTATTCTTGTTTCATCTAGGTTTAACATGATATTTTTTGTTTTGCATGTAAATTATTAATTTATTAATTTAATTTAATTAATTTTATTAAGCATGTCTTCCTCATAATAATTTGTACTAGTAAATTATATTAAAAATAAATGGAGACTATTCTATGATGGAATTCTTTAGGGATTGTAAACGATGGATCTTTCAAGAAATTTATAGGTGAGAATGACTTTCCAAATTTCACCAACATGATAAGGAGTTTAGGGACTGATTTCAATATCAATAGTTTAAATTTTATTTTTAATTTAAGTAACAATAATATTATGAAAATAAAATAATGTAAAATTAAGTTTAGAACCTATAATTATCCTTTTATCATAAAAAACTTAATGATATGATGATGGAGCCTCTTCGTACAAATGAATGGTTTTCGTTAAAGACTCTTGAGTTTAAGTGAATGTTTAGAATTACTCCCGAATGGTGGGAAAGGTTCTAAAAATTTACCGACATTTAAATATTTTAATAGTAATATAACTGAAATTCATAATTAGAAAACGAAGATCTTACTCCTCATAAATTACTAAATCTACTAATTGGGTCTTCGCATATGAACAAATAGTTTCTATTAAAGACTATTGACCCTAGTCCTCGTGTTATTTATTTTTTAATAAAGGCTTTGATTCCACCTTTCCATTATTCTAATTTTTCAATTATGCTTCTCTATCACTTCTTCTTTTAACTTAACTGTTCAATTTTGCTTTTACATACCTTTTTTTTCTTAATTTAATTCCTCCTTCAATTCTCCTACAATTCATTCTTTCCATACTTTATATTCATTTCTTCACCAATTTAATTCTTTCAATTTTGTCTTCCTACCACTTTTCTAAAAATATCCAATCTAGGAGTTAGAGAAACAAGATATTATTTGATAACAAAAAATTTAAAAAATTAATTATTTAGTAGTTTCGATAAAAGTAGGTGTCTATAGCTATGTCTTTTTGTCTATTATTGAGGATAAGGAATAAGGAAAAAAATATAGACAACAATTTTGTCTAGCATAGAAACATATTTTGTAAGAGGCTTTAGTTTTCAAGAGAGAGTTTAAAGAAACTTTTAAAAAAATTTCAAGCTTGAATGTTTGCCTTAAAGAAAATATCTTGGTAGCAATCTCAGGCCATGACTTATCTTAAAGAAACAAGTTTGACTTTAAAAGGAAAAGAGACCTCGATGACAGTTTTGGGGCTAGATCTATTTTGGAAAAAAACAAATTGACCTATTCTGGAAAAAAGTTTAACTTAAAGAAAAAAGTTTGAAAGGCAATGTCGAGGCTTGACCCATTTTGGAAACAATTATGTTTGACTTAAAAAGAAAAGACTCTAGCAGTAATGCCAGGGTTTAACCCATTTTGGACAAAATGAGATGAACTTAAAAAGAAAAGACCTCCATGGCAATCTCGAGGCTCAACCCATTTAGGATAACTAGTTTGAATTAAAAGGAAAAAAAACTTGGCAACAATCTTAATGCTCGACAACTTTTGAGGAAAAACTATTTCGACTTAAATGGAATATGTTGATGATAAACATTAAGAATTTAACAATGCATGTTCCTTAAATAGAATATCATTTTATAGTTATGTCATGAATTCTAGTCCATGATTCCACCATAATTCATAAGTTTTTTTTTTTTTTTATCTTCAGCAAAAGTTTTCGCTTTTTTGACTTTTTTTTTTGGAATTTTTAGTATCATGAAATTGATTTTCCTTTTAATTCCAGTTCATCAAAATTTAACTTTGTCCATAGCAATACAAGGAAATATTTACTTTGTCCATAAGTTTATATATTTACTAGCAATCGTTTAACTTGATGACAAACATGATGCAATATGACATATAGCAAGAGGTAAAGGGTAACAAACAATTTTTATTTCACTAAAAAGACATTGTTTCAAATAAGAGCAAGATATAACATGAATAAGTTTATTAGATTTAATAGTCATAGGTATCCTAGACACTAGATATATATTAACCTTCTTTGATCCTTGTTATTTAGTGTATAATACTTTCTCACCTTGTAGCATTCAATAGGGTGGCTAAATCATTTCTATCCATTTCTTTTAGGATAACCTTTGTCTAGAAAAAGATTTCTTCACCACATTATGAAGGAACCATTCCCAAATATCACACGTTCGCTATTTGAATCCTGACTAATTAATTTAAATAAAAGGAAAAGAATTAAATTGAAAAAGCAAAGATGCATTAGAGGTTGAAAACATACTGGAAAACTTCCATAGATCATTAACGAGCCATTAGATCGATCGAACAAATTTAAGAACAAGAAATCTAAGAGTGATTCCTCAATGTTAATGTCAATAATTTTTTAGATTAATTGTAGCCTTAGCTTTGTTCCTATACATCGAGCTCAATTATCATAAACCAAAGTTGTTTAAGTGTCCAACCTATAACTATGATCGATACAAATTACTCAGGAAACCTTCAAAAGGAAGAGACTTCATTTGGCTGGGAATTATACTAGTAGTTTAGGCTTCAAAATCTTCCCTAGAAAATTATTACACAAGCTAAGACCACACACAGAAAAGAAAAAATACTTTTCTTCAAATAGTAAGGAACGGGCTAGAGGAATATTAAATGACACAAAGCACTTTTCATTGTGCTAGGGTTGGCACAAGCGTGGTTTTATATCCGAGTAAAGAGCTATTAGTTTTTTGTATAATTACACTTAAGTCAATAGCATTTGAACTATTCAAAAAGACCCTTTAAGTAAATTTACTCTTTAGGTAACCTTTATGCATGTGATCCATTAGGCCCATTGGTAATAAATAGAAATTGTTCAGCTAAAAATATCTATCTTTGTGGACTAAGAACAACATCTACCAATGTATCATGGCCACCCAGATGCTAGGAAAGTTAAAGTGGTTTGATTAGCTTTTTAGTGTATAATATCTCAGTGTAATTCAATCCTTTCATCATATATCTCAGAGAAGGTAAAAACATGGTATAGTATCTACTATTAGCCTTTCTGTATTAGTACTATACCTTCTATGTGTTAACTCCATAATTTAAATCACCTTGTTTAAGAACTTTTCAGTTAACATAAGCTAAGAATAAGTAAAAGATATCCTTTTATATAACTTAGTGTGATGAATCCTCCTTGGACCACTCATCCACTTTCAGTATGTTGCATATTGTACCTAAAACCACCATACCATAGATAGGTATCCATCCTTTTGAACCTGTTACATGATGATTATTGACGTTCTACGTGCCTAACATTTATGAACTTTGGACGATCTGAAGGGCCAAAGCACGCTTGACTTAAAAAATATGATGATGTTTGACATGAAAGAGTGAAAGACCATTTGACGAATCTCTTATTCGACTAGTCTTGGATGGCCACCGCGAAGCGGCCATAAACTTGGAGTCACCGCCAATCATTTTAAGTTAGGCATGACAGGATGCCTATTGAAAATAATACCAAAGATTCATTGTTTTGGGTTCAGGAGTTGGCTATGTATGGGGAGGGATTAGCACCTCTACGACGCCTGAAAATCGGTACCATCTAACTATATCTTACTTCAATCTCAGTTTCTCAATTCCATTTTTATCAATATTTAAATATAATTCCTTTTAAGGCATGAAATTTTGTAAAGATACAAGTCTGGGTTTTAATGAAAATTTTATTACCTATGCGCCTCGAAGAGGTGAGAAACATATGGGTTTGAAAATGATCTCTGGATAGGTTTTAAAAAAACAAATATTTCATGTCTAGCACTGGAGAGACACCGACATGAGTTATCATTTTGCGATTTTGAAAATGATTTTTAAAGCATGAATGCCCGATGTCCCTATAAAAGGAAATGTATTAGCAAGGTGGAAAGGAAAACAATAAATAAATCCACATAAAATACATGAAAATGAGGGACAATCGAAATGTTTCTCATAATTATCTTCGATTATTAATGAATAACCAAGATGACAATGTTAAAACTTAGTGAGATTCAGTGGAAATTTGAGGGGAAAAAAGGTTTTGATAACTCGGGGATGTCCTGGGGAAAAAGTTTGGATTTTAGAAGGAACGTGGAGAGTGGGGTTAGAGTATCCCCTCAGAAGAGTGGGGTTAGAGTATCTCCAAAGGTGAAAATTTGATATCATTTTGAGATAAAAACGAGTTTGGGGTATCTCCTCAGAGAAGCGAGGTTGGAGTATCCATAAAATTTTGAGGTGAAAATGAGGTTAGAGTATCCCCTCGGAGAAGTGGGGTTAGAGTATCCCCGAAAATAAAAATCTTGGACGTTAAGAGGAATGGGTCACATTTTTGAAAATAGGGCATATTTAAAAATTGGGAGCTGAAGGTTTGGCTAAACTATTCCTCTTTTGTTTAGCCTTGGTCTGAGTTTAAAGGGCTTAGATTAGGAGAATGAGTTGAGTAGATCATAAGGCATTTAAATGCCTTAATAAAAATGTTTCAAAAATTAGGTTAGAAACAAAGCATTGCATCGTGTCATTTCTTTTTTCGAATTTATTTTAAGCTTATCTGGAGGTCCCGAGGGTAAACGAGGTACCATTGGAAAGGTAACTCAATGAGGATTAATGTAAAAATATTTCAAAAATCTTAGAAAATCACCTTCTAGGCAGAATTAATTTTTGAATTTTGACCTGTCTTGACATTAGCAACATGTATAGGGTAAAGGTATGATGGACTTTGAAAAATCATTTTTGATTCATCCAAAATTGTTAAAATCTAAATAATACCTTTCCAAAAAGGGAATTTCATAAACTCCATGGGAAAAATATTCAAGGGATTCAAAAATGTTTTTAGCTAGGCCAAAACAGCCCAAATAATATTCTGCTTGCTAGATCTAGGGGTTCTAAATAGTGAAGATTTGAAAAATTATAACTATTTCATTCAAGATGATCTAAAGGTAAATAAGACATCAGTGGAAAGGGAATTTGAAACCCTTCAGAGGAAAAATACCAACACATTCTAAATAAATCATTTTTATTTTTGTTTAATAATTTTTCAAGACCAAGCCATAATGCTGCCAGAATAAAATAGGGGAGGTGTTTGGTGTTTTGGTTTTTTTTTCAGGTTAAGCTCGGGCCATGGATGTTTGAACATCTGTAACCAAGATAAGAGATTGACATGGGTGTCACGAGTTCATTCCATAATTTTGAAATAGTCTGGGATGATAGAACAACCCGTTGACTATACCACTATAAGGGTGGTTGGCTAAAGACCAAGGGTTCATATTTTTCAACTAAAAGGCGTCATTTCATTTTTGAAAAAAAGCAGCACTCTTACACTCATTTTTCCATGAATCCAAAACTGAATGCTTGTTTTGCCCCTGAGATTGGAAAACCAACTTCATAAAAATCTTAAGCCTATGTTATTCTCCATGTATGAGAGATAGCATGTACTTGGGGATATTTTTGAAATCAGGTTTTCTAGCACTCAAGCATGCATCTCAACAAAAGCAAAGTATCATAAAACAATGCAAAATATGGAGGACATATATGCACAAACAAAGATGACATTTTTTATAAAAAAAATGGTAAACAAATACATGGAGATGATAGATAGATGCATGAATATACTTAGGATGAGCATGTTTAAAATGAGTTTGCTAAAAAAAGATATTTTTATTTCATGAAGCCTATCAAGCTTCTAGGAAATGCATGAGCATACTTATGTCATGTTAAGATGCATATTTTAAACATGAGATAAAGACATGAATATGGAAGGAGCATGGAAAGAAATGCATGGCAGAGGCTGTTATGGTGATGAAAATGCAAAGGAGCATGCTTAGTTAAACAAACAACATGAAAGCACCAAGAAAAACGTCAAAATCCTAAACTACCATAACTAAAGCCACAAGAAAATGTATAGAAGTCCTAAGGTGGCCATAAAAGCATAAAAAAGGTTTATTAAGATGATGTTAATGACAAAACAAAAACTACAAAGATCAAGGTAGAGGGGATATACCAAAAACTTGAACTTCTTTCTTTCTCGAAGTAGTGGCTGTAGGCTTAATTTCTTCCTTCTCTTTGCTATTATTTAGAAAAGGATGAAAGGAAGTAGCTTTTTGGTGGTATGGTTAATGGTAAGGCTTTTTAAGGATCAAAACGTGTGGAAAGTTAGGTTCTTAAAGGTTTTCTAGTGGTGGTTTAGGGTAGCTACGGGAATAGAGGTTGGTTATGGGTGGAAGGTAATGGAACAACATCTAGAGTTGGAGTCGCTGGAAGATTTGTAGGGATGGGTGAAGAGTTTTCTAGGATTGCTGGAGAGCTTTTTTTGATAGCTGAGTGAGTTTTTTTTTTTTGGAGATGGCTGGTTCTGTTTTTCTTAGTTTAACCCTTTCTTTTAGAGGACAATGCAAAGGGCATTTTTGGTTTTTTCTTCTACACCAGGGCATATCTCCAGCTACCATGTCTAATTGACTCCTTTCTTATTGGTTCTGCCATGTTGAGCAAATAGGCAGAAAGCCTGTAAAAGCCTGTAAGTTGGAGATATGCTTGTCATCCTCTTACACCCAAATATTTTATGAAAGTGTGCTTTGTCATTAATTGTTTGGACTCCAAAAATTTGTTTGAATCGGTTAATGAACCCATAGTTGAGGTTTGCAATGTTATATGATAGTTCCTTGGTGCAAAAACATGTTTAAATTGAGTTTTTAAAGGCTAAAAAATGGCTCAAACTAGGCAAAAATTCCTTAGTGTATCGACACAGAACATTTTACTTCTGAGTATCGATCAATAAGTTGTGTATCGATACTAAACGCAAAAAATGTTTCTAGTCTTGAGACTTAAAGGCCAATATCGATATTCCATGGATCTGTATCGATACTAATGCTTGTGCATCGATCCATTTTGCCAAAAATCATAACTTTAGCTACTGCCAAGGTCTATATCGATACAAACATGCAAGGTATTGATACCATACCTTAGGTATCGATAATAAACCCTCTTGTATCGATATTACACATGGAAATTCAAAATTTTCATAACGTGAAAGCCTCGTGATAGTTTTTAAGCATCCATATGACCCGTACATATCTTAGGTTCCTTAAGCTATCTTATCTGGGTCACAAAGAGAGGAAAATTGGCTCTCGTACTTACTTGAACAACTCCGATGACACCCTAAAAATAACCTTTAATGCCTCATTTTATATTTTTCTTTAAAGCAATCCATAGGCATTTTAGAATTTCCTAAAAAAACTTCTTCACCGAACGACGTCCCCCAGTTTTATTTCTATTTTTTTATTTTGTCATCTTTTACCTAACTCCTAGGATACCAAAAACTGGTCCGGACAAAATAAGGTGTCTACAATGATCTCTATGTATAAGAATCTACATACAAGGTGACTTGGCATCACAAGTTTAAGGATTGGATATAGTACTAACATTTGAGAGTATTTTCCTAAATATTTTTGTGAAATACCAAATAGAGCTCTCATAGTTGGTTGTATTTAATGAACATGTTCTCATAGCAAGTACCTATATGCTATCCTCAAGTATTATTATACTTTAAATAATGAGATCGATTGCATTCATCACATGTATAGAAGCTTAACATATGCTAGTCTCTCTACATTTTTCAATGCCTTGTCTTAACAATATGATGACTAAGAACATTTTTAAAAACATGGCTTTGATGCATAAGGATCTCATAATTATAACTTTTTATAATTCTTTTGCAAAACTAATGTGTTCCACAGGCTTTATCCTATAAGACATGAATAACAATTATTACAAAACTTATGGATAAAGAAATATCTTATTTACATTAAATAAAAATAATGTGCATGACATGAAATAACCAACAGTTAGCATGGTATAAAAAAATCTAATTAGCTTGTGAGGCTTACACTAACAGTCTCACACTAGTACTAAAGTCAATCGCATATATATCTAAGCCTTATACCTTTTATATGGTGATCATGTTTCTGCTGGGATAAAACTTTAGTCAAAGGACTGGTTAAGTTATCCTTCGTGGGTACTCATTCCATACTAATATCACCTTTTTAAAATCTTTAATGATATGATATCATGGTAATACATGTTTGGATTTATGATGAGACTTGGTTCTTTAGCTTATGTTATGGGCTCCATTACTTTAACTGTAGAGAAGTATTAGATCGATAAAGCTACAAACCATAGCAAGTTTAGTAATGAACTTCTATTTGTTAATATACCATGGAGCCAATCAACGTGGACTTAGGGACATGAAATCAATAATGCAAACCCATCATTGCAATGTAATTATACAAGGTTTTCCTACATGTTAGTGGCATGACTAACAATCATGCATTAATTGTATGAAGCCCAAGGAACATATAAGACTTTGTAAAAGAATTATAAAGAGTTATAATTATGAGATCCTTACACATCAAATCTATGTTCTTAAAACTATTCCTAGACATTGTATTGCCAAGATGGGGCATTGTTAATGCTCAAAGGCTAGCACATGTTATGCCTTCTTAATTATGAAGTAAGTAACTAATTTTATATGTTGAAGTACAAGAAACACTTAGGATGGCATATCGGTACATTGAACATGGCTCATGTAAGAACTCTATTGAGTATAAGTCACTTAAGTGTTTATAAAATTGTTCTTACATGCTAGTTATGTAACTAGTTACGATGCTTATGATACTAGATCATCTTGTATAGGGAGTATCATACCATGATTCCATCGAAACTTGTCCATAAGAGGGATGCCTATAGTAAAAAGATTATAGGCATGACATAAAGCATCTAAAGATTGATGAGTGAACCAGATAGGATTCTCCACGTCTAGCAACATTAGAGATGTATCATATCTATTCTTGGCAATGGTTAATTGGAATAAAGTCTTTAGCCAAAGCATAACGAATTTAATATAAATTGTTTCTCTAAATTCATATCATTAACCATGATCTGCAGTAGCTAATAGGATTAAAGCATTAATAGATACTATACCATGCTTATGTTCGCATGGGATATTTAGTGAAAGGATCAATCAAATTGATAGTATGGTCACTAAAAAGTTTTAAAGAGGTCAAATTGACTCTTCAACTTAGGGTGGTCATGATGGGTGGTTGCTAAATATTGATCATCATCTATGTTCATAAATTGTAAGCTATGTATAAAAGCATATATTATGGTTTATGCTCATTGCCAATATGTTGGAAACTTAATGTGTCAAACACAATAAGATGAATTAGTTGGATAACAATCAGGATTCAATTAAGTTGTACTTAGTTGAATGAAAGGTAAATTATGGAAGAGTTAATTGAATTAGTTCAATTAAAATTTAATTAAGACATGAATTGGTTTTATGAATCTAATCATGGATGCCTTAATATTGCAAGAAAGATAAGAATATCGTATCAAGGCAATGTCTAGTTAGAGACATGTGGTTATGGTTGTCTTAACCTAATTTTGGCTAATGGTTAAGGTAAATTAGATAATTGTATGATAATTGTTTAATTGGATTTACATGAACTACAATGATTTTATTTAGAAAAGAAGTTTAATTGAGAATTAACTTTTGCATGTAAATCATAGGGTAGGCAAATATTTCCATTAAACTTGTCTTGTTGTTTTGTTTTGAACAAGCCTATTTAGACTTAGGTTAGGCTTGCGAAAACTTAAAAGGTATAATTAGTGCACAGATTAGGCCATATTGACACCTGATTTTGACTGAATGCCTTCCCTGATAATCCAAAATTATCCATGATCAAGAACATAGTGGCTGCTCAATGAGGGTTGACATGTCAAGGTGGAATGGATGTTTTCAAGCCCGTTTTAGTCATATCTAAATGTTCACGGGTGCACATAACAAAATTATCATCATTTCAAGAGTCGTAAAGAACAAATCTTGGATAAAAAAGATGAATATTAAGGTAAATAATTAGCTTTTAACTTGTGAAATTTTGAAATTTATTTCTAAAGATATTATTACTATCTATTTTTTGTTTTTAGGAATTTTTAATAAAATTTAAAAAATTTACTGTCATATATTTTTACGAATACTCGTTAGCATTTATGCCATACTCATTCCAAAAAATTAGAAATATTCAAGGAAAAATTCGTGTTTGCATTTATACTACAAGGTGTCAAGTTATCCATTTTAGTAATTAATTTTAAATTTTTCACAGTATCGCAAGTATGATACTTGTGAAATTCTTTCCAGTAAAAATTGTTTCGGATTTAAATAAATATTTTGATTAATGTGCTGAATAAAATCTATTTTTATAAAACTTAAACATATTTCTGAAATTTTCTCTTTTCCAAGATACAAAGTTTTTCACTTCGTAAATTCTTTCAGCGGTTTTTTTATGTTTATAATTTTTAAAATTCTTTAAATATTTTTATTAAATTCATATTAAATTATTTTTAAAATTTAATTTATTTTATGAGTTTAGCTTTTTTCTTTTAGAATTTCCTATTTCTAAGATACAAAGTTTTCTATTCCGTAAATATTTTTAGTATAATTTTTCTGAGTTTATAATTTTTAAAATTACTCAAATATAATTGTTAAATTCATATTAAATCTGTTTGTGAAAATTCAAATTATTTTATGAGTTTTGCGCTTTTTTACATACAACAATTTTTCTTGGTAAGGGTTTTTCTCATAATATTTTAGAAGTTTGAAATTTTAATGGTTTTTTTCTTAACTTAAAATTGATTTGTTATTAGATTAAATTAAATTTATCATATAAAATTTATTTCGAATACATCATTTTTAATTTTTATAATTTAATCCTTCTAATTAATTTTTATGATATAATTTTACAAATTATACAAAAATGTCATAGAAAATTTTGTAGAGCTTGATGGTGTCATCAATGACATAATGCATAAAATGACAAACTTAATTAATTTAAATCAAATCAAATTTAAAAGTAATAATTACCAAAAATAAATAAATAAATAAATGAAATTTGGAAAAGCCTAGAACATTTCAGCAAAGGACTTTTTTTTAGTCCTTGGCCAAGTCTTTCCCCTATTTATAGGGGAAAGTTGGTTTTAAAATAAGCTTTGGAAATTGGCATGAAAAAAAGACTAAAAATTAAGTAAATTACTTAATTCTCTAAGGCTATCGAAGATAATTCTCCTACAAAATCTTTCAGTTTTGTTAATTTCATCGTTGATTCTTCATTTTAGTGGGCTTTTTGATTGCTTGAGCTCATGGATTTCATTCCATGTTGAAAAGCTAGGCATGAAAACAATGATCAAAGTTTATGTATTTTGTTGATATATTTGATTTTTATTGTGTTTGTGTTGATTTTCATTATAATAATTTGTGTTTATTAGCATAAATGATATTATCTTCATGAATATATGTTTTGTAATATTTATCATGTCATGTTCATGTTGATTTATGTTAAAATATTAGTGATTTCATGTATTATCAAGCTTGGTAAAGACTTGTTTATGTATTTATGATGTTATTTATGAAATTTCATAATGAAAAAACTTTGTTTTTTTGGTATCCATCCTTTAAGGGAATCTAATAAGGATTTTGATGATGTTTTTATGCTTAATTGATGATGTTTTGATGATATTATTTATGTTTTTTAGGTTATTTTGTAATATTAAAAGGTTTAGAAACAAAATTACAAAAATTATAAAAAAATTTCTATGGCCATCCAAGCTTGGCCAAACTATGTAGACACCTTTAGGAATGTTTTCATGCTTATTCTAGTATGTATAAATATATTTTATCCATTTTCCATTATTTTGGGGTCATTTTGTAAATTTAAAAAATTTAGGGGCTTATTTGCAAAATTTTTGTTCCAAAGCCATAGGTGCTTGGCCAATTTGATTACGTAATCTTTGGTATGACTTCCATGATATTTTTAATGTGTTTTATGTTATTTTATGATGTTTATTTGTTGTAGGGACTAAATTGCAAAATAAAAAAAAAGTTAGGGATGATTTAGAAAAACCTTGCATTTTAAGGTTAATGAAATATTTTTGACATTTTAATAATATTTCTACCATTCCTCTAATCCTTCAAAGGGGTGTGAAAATTAGTAAAATTTTTCATATCCTTCGGTTTTGCAGTGGGGGTATGAAATGCAATTTTGAAAAATTTAGGGACCTATTGGCAATTTATGCATTTTAGGTTAATCTTGATATCTCAATTACCCATGAAGGATATAATTGTCATTTCATATCATTTTTGAGTTCTTTGGGTTTCCAGGATACTTTTATGTCGAAAGTAAACCTTAGGGGTATTTTAATTTTTTTGGAATGGATTCCTATATCATCACGGGGATACTTCTATGTCAAAAGTGTACAATAAGAATAGGTTCATCTATTTATGATGTCATCGCCCTTTAAGTTACTGGGTACTTATAGGTTAAAGGTACACCCTAGGGGTATTTTGATAATTTTTCTTAAAATCGAGTTCCTTTATGATCACCAAGATACTTATATGTTGAAAGTACATAATAGGGATAGGTTTATCTTTTTATAGAGATAACGAATCCTTTAGGATTACTGGATACTTTCATGTCGAAAATAGACCTGGGGACATTTTAGTAATTTATATTAGAACCAAATCCTATGTGATCACCAGGATACTTTATGTTAAAGGTGTTTAGTAGGAATAGGTTCATTTGTCTATAAAGTTATGGAATCCACCAAGGTACCAGGATACTTATTTGTCGAAAGTACATCTCAAGGACATTTCATGAATTTATTTTTCTAAACCAAGTCCTAAGATAATTTTTGATATTATTAATAAAATTAAAATTTTTGAAAATTAAGGTAATATTTTTTACGTTAAAATAGTACGTAGAATTTCTCTCAGCATATGAGAAAGGTTACAGATTATTTTGGTAATGAGATATCTTTTTTAAAAAATGAAAATCAGGGTTTTCAAATTTTTAATAAATAAAACCTTTTTTATTCCTCTAGTTACCCAGCGGGCTACAAGAGATATTTTAATTTTTAGAACCTTTCATATTCCTTTAGCACTTTAGTAGGATACGAAAGAGAATGATAAAAGTTTTTGTGTTCTTTTAGTTATCTAGAAGGGTGTAAAAGATATTTTGATTTTCAAAGATATTAAAAACCTGATGTTCTTATTCAAAATAATAAATTTGTTTCATAAAATTATATTTTTAAATATGGGAATTTTAATTAAATATCGAATATTGAAATTGAATAAATATCAAAATTTAGATTAACTCATAGTTAATAAGGTACCAATTATTGAGCATCACTAGGAGATCGATCCTTACTTGTAATTGTAACTGACTCTCTGACCCTTTTATGTGATCTTTGGTATTTTTGTAGATCTCGAAGTTTGTTTTATGGGTTTCATTACCCTCAAAAATACAAACTCCGATAGGTGACCAATCTCACCTAGCAAAACTAGATTGGTGGTGACTCCAAAATAAATAGTCATTTTGTAACCACTGTTTAGAGTTAGTCAAGTGAACAATTCATCTTGATAATTCAGTCTGCAGACATGAAAAACAAGAAAAATAATAATAATAATAAAATAATAGTAATAATATGAACCTTAAAAAATTAAAAAATAAAAGAATAATGATATATATATGAACGATGGGTACACCAACCATTTTCAGTTGAGCTGATCAGGATTTGCATCTGGGCCAAGTTATGACAGGCGAAGACACTAATTAGTTAGTAGCTTAACCCAATCTTGACAAGTTTAAGTGAAAGAGTTTTAACTTGATGAGAAGAGTTTGATTTTTATCAAACTACTCTGTGTTCAACTTAATAGGACATTAGCCTTGGTGAATTAAGGTGATTCTTTCCTTACTTGAAAATTTTCCACGATAGAAAATTGGGAAAACTTAATTTGGCCAACACAAAGAACACAAGAAACCTTAATTAACGTAGCTTATTTTCTTGCTTTGCCTTCTCTATTGCTTGTTTTCATGCTACCATAAGAACTATTATTGATTATTCTCAAGAGTGTAAACTAGTAACTTAACCTTTTGATTAGGACAAAAGTTGTCTTCTAGTTAGCACTAAAGAATCCCTAAATCCTAAGAAATTTCAAACATTATTTGTGTGGATCACTTTTGGAGGCAACACGTTTTAGTTGCTTATGGTCTTAGAGAAGCCTTAAAGTCACCAATCTTATGCTCCTTTTCCTTTAGGAATTTTGCCTTCAAAGCTACGGGTCTTTGAGGAGGTATGATAACTAATCCTATGCTTCTTGAAGACTATATGTCTTATGTAAAAGTTTAGAAATCACATGTACATCATGAACGAAAAATCCTAAAGAACTTTAACTATTTTTTATTTTATTTTTGTTTTACTTGTGTAAATCTTGTAATCTTTTTTTATTTATCATGTTAAATATTGAGGATGAGGTATAGCATAGGAGTACATGATTTACTTCACTAGTATCAAAGCCTAGGTTTATTGATTACATGTGATTATGCATGCAAATTGGTTGACTACAAGTGCATTGATTTAGTGTTTTCAATTTTCTTGAAAGATTTTTATAAATTTTTTATTTGATTTTCATTAATCTGGTTGGCAATTAAATTTTTTATTTTAATCATGATTAAATAATTAATTTGGTGAATTAAAATTATCTTAATTAACTTAGACTAAAATCTTGACGATTCTCGATAAATTGATTAAGTTTGATCATGTTCTCACATGTCTTAAAGGCCGATTTTAGGGCTATAAAAAATCAAGTTTTTGGTTTTCTAAAATTCTAGATTTTATGTTGTTAAGTTACCAAAAGATTTAGAATTGATTTGGGTTCAAAAGGCTTTAAAGAAAAATAATCTTAGCCTTAATATGAAGTTGCTTAAATCTTAGAATTTTTTGCACTATCAGTGTGCTTGGTTTACTAGAATAGCTATTGCATTCTTGGTGTATTCCAGGCCTTTTCCACTCATTACAGTGTATTAGGCATTGGGTTGCTCGTATGGCCTATTTTGGGATGAAACCCCAAAGTCCTAGAATAGCCATTTAGCAATTCCTTTTGAATAGCTATTTCGAAACTGCTCGAAATAGGTTTTTTCCCTAGTTTATCATATACACAAATCAACCATATTAAGAAGAAAAGTACATAAAAAAGAAGAGATAATTATAGAAAAACACATCTTTAAGAGTGAACCAACAAAAAATTATAGAAAAAATTAAAAATAAAGGAGAGAAAAAGTTGTTTCTCTTTAAGTTTATGGTTTAGGGAGAGATTTAAGACTTTAAATTTCAAAAAGAGGAAAAAAATAGCGAGGGGATAAACATATTAGAAAATGGATGTATTTAGAGCAGTAGAGGTGGTGAAAATAGGGAAAAAGTCATGGGATAACTTTGTAATTTGCAGTTTTCTAATGATTTCTAGAAAAAAAAAACTAATTGGAGAATAGAAAGAGGGGTTTGAGAGGAATCTATGGATGAATTTTGGGAGATTTCTAGGCTGGTGGCTGCTAGAGGCAACTATTATGGTAGATGGCTAGAAATTGGGCTTCCTAGTGATTTTTAGTTTTAGATTATATTTTCTAACTTGGGGTTGTGGGGTATTGAGGAGAGCAAAATGTGAGAAAAAAGAAGAAAGTGAAGAGAGGGAAGAAGAAAGTGAGGAATGAAAAATTGTTTTATATATAAATTGAAAAAAACTTTAAATAATTTGATTTTATATAATTATATTATATAAATATTTTATGGTTAAATATCATTTTATATATTTAAATATTTTATATAAAATATATTTATGTATTAAAAAATTATTTTTAATATAATCCTAATTAACATTTTTAAATATAATCTATTAAAATATTTATATATTAAGTTTTTTTTAATATTTTAATTTATTTATTTTTATAATTTGTTATTAACATAATTAATTTAAAATAATATAAATATATAATAATATAAATAATTTTTTTACCTAACTAAATAATGTAATATTTGTTGGTACTCGGATCATGCTCAATTAAATAAATAAAATAAATTTGAAAACAATACCAAATTTCATTGAAGATCAACTTGTGCATTTTTTAATTGATCTAAAAATTGAAGAACACGGGAACAAAATTTCATACCTTAAACTAGGATTGTCAAGATCCTCGACAAGATCTGATCTCCACTTGTTCTTGCACACTGAGCCCAGTTGTCACAAACCAAAGCTGTCTAATTTTTCGACCTCTACTTATGATCCATGAAGGTGACTTAGGAAACCTTTACAAGATTAGGATCATGGTTTATCAGAAACAGTGTTAGCGGCTTATGCTTCATAAACCTTCCCTTGTGCAGGAAGTCTTGGGGTAGCAAGTAATCAGATTACAAAAATTTACAAAATAATGCATAAAGATGGCCACGAAAATAAATCAAACAAACTAACTCGAGACTTTTTAAACAAGATCATCTTGCAAGATCTTTATTAATCTTTAAGATCAAGAAACCTAAAGAACTATTCAAGATTCAAACATATCTCAATCTTGTCTTTTACCAATTCCATGACCTAAGAACATGTATATCAAGCTGATTGCCATAAAATAAAGCTATCAAATGCCCAACCTCTAAAGGTTATCCACATGAGTGACTTGGAAAACCTTCAATAAGGAAAAAACTTTGTTTCCAAGAGCCATGCTAGCAGCTTAGGTTCTAATAACCTTCCCTTGCACTTAGAAAACCTTGATTCAATAATCAAAACGAGATGGCAAAAACAAATTTTCTCTAAAAACACCAAGATTACATAGTGCCCCTCAGGGTTTCTAGGAAAAATGCAAAACGGATTTTCCTAAGTCTTTTTGGTTGAATTTTTAAGCCCTCTCTTACACTTAGAAGACCTTGATTCAATAATCAAAACAAGATGAAGAAAATAAATATTCTCTAAGAACACTAAGATTGCACAATGTCCCTTAGGGTTTCTAGGCAAAATGTAAACAAAGTTTTTCTTAGTCTTCTTGGCCAAATTTTTAAGTCTTATCTTGTGGCATATGGGAAGGCAATCATGGGTTAAATATCTAGGGTTTAAAATTTTAATTTTTAAGAAATTATTTTTCCTTGCCCATGTTCCTTCAAATTGGGTCTAAGTAATAATTACTTATATTAGACATATAAGCTCAGTCTCAATTTAATTTCTTCTAATGACTCTTATGTATGTGACCCATTAGGCCCTTATCATATTGGTAATAAATATAAAACAAATCAAGAATATTTTATATTTATAAACCAAGATTAGCATCAAGCAATGCATCATGGCCACCTAACATGCAAGGAGTGTCAATATGGTGTCTAACAAGCCTTCAATGTTGACTATCTTAATGTAATAAATATCCTTTCATTATTTATCCTGGAATTTGCAAGAGCATGGTTCAATATCTACCCTTAGCCTATTCCATACTAGTATGCAATCATTATATGTTAACTTTATAATCAATGCTACTTTGGCTAAGGACCTTGACTTAACAAGGGCCAAATACATGTGAGATATTCCCTTATATCACTTAGGGTGATGAATCCTCTTTGGACCACTCATTTACCTACCATATGATTCATGCCATATCCAAAACCACCTTACTAGAAGCATTCATCTATTGTGAACTCATTGGTAATGGAATCAAACATTGCACTCCTCATTGAAGATAAGCTGCTATCATAAGTCAAAAAATCACTTACACTACTAACACATCAGAATATTTTCATAGACACTTAAGTGAAATACCAAATGGAACTCTCATAGTGGGTCATTTTTAATGAACTTGTTACCATAACAAGTACCCATATAATATCCTTAAGTATATTTACACTTTAACTTATACGATCAATTACATGCATCATATGCATGGAGGATTACATATGCCAGTCTTTATGCATTGTCAATGCCCTATCTTCATAATATGATAACTAAAATTAGGTTTAGAAACACGACTTTGATGCAAAGGATCTCATAATTGTAACTTATTACAATTCATTTGTAAGGCTCATGTGCTTCATGGGCTTGATCTATATAAGATATTTATAACATTTAACCAAATCTCATGGATAAAGAAATACCTTTATAACAATAAATTAAATATAATGTTTGATTACATGAAATCATTAAATACTAATGCCTCACAAGCCATAACAATTGGCTTGCAGGGCTTACACTAATAATCTCCCACTAGCACTAAAGCCAATTGCCCATATGTCTTAGCCCCATACCTTTCATAGATGATCATGTTTCTACTGGATAGAACTTTAGTGGAAGGATTTGCTAAGTTCTTCTCGGTGGGTTCTTACTGCATACTAACATCATGTCTCTTAATAATATCTCTAATGACATGATATCACTATAAGACATGTTTAGATTTGTGATGAGACTTTAGTTCCTTAGCTTGCACTATGGCTACATTGTTATCCGGTAATAATGCTTGAAACCATATCAAGTTCATCAAATAAACTTATCCATACAAACTTCCTCTAACGTGGCCTCACACGTGGGGATGTATTTGGCTTCAATTGTTAAGTCTATAGTTGTAGCCTATTTGGAACTTTTCTAGCTGACTGCAGCATTGTTAAAAGTAAATGCAAAACCACTTTGCAATTTACTATCATCTGTAGACATCTAATTTTGTCTGAGCTCTTACTCTAGTAATCCTAAAGTATTTGAGATCGATAATTAGGTAATTATCTCGGTAGGGGTTGACCTCCTCTAGGTTGATTGGACATTTTTAAAATCCATTTGGTCATAACTAAATGGCCACTCATGCATGTGATGGAAAAATCACCATTTCGAGGGTCATAAAGAACAAACCTCAAATAAAAAAAATGAATGAAATGTAAAAATTAGCTTTTAACTTTATACTTGTGAAATTTTGAAATTTGATTTTGCATATGATGTTATGTTCAAATTTCCCATTTTTAGGAATGTTTCAATATTTTTTCTTGAAATTTTAAGAGTTGGCTATCATACATTTTTACTAATACCTGTGTAGTATTTACGTAGAAATTTACCCCAAAAAGTAAAAAATCTTGAAAAAAAATTTGTTTGGCATTTTATACCGTAAGGTGTCAAGTTATCAAATTTATTTATTACATTTTAATTTTTCACAACACCATGAGTGTCATACTTGTAAAATTTTTCAATAAAATTTTTTATCGATTTTAGGTTTTCATTTTTATTATTTTATAATTTAATATTTTGAGTAATATTTTGAATTTAATTCATTTTTATAAATTTTAACATATTTTTGGAATTTTTATATTCCAAAATACAAACTTTTTATCTATAAAATTTTTTCGGAGTTTAGAATTTTAAATATTTTCACATATTTCAATAAAATAGCTTGGATATAGTTTTTCGAAATTCCAGTTCATTTTTATTAAATGTTAATTTTCATCCATAAGGATTTTTACTGATAAATTTATATGATTTTGGTAATTTTAATTATTTTTTCTTGCACATAAAATTTTTTAAAATTCGTTCTTAAATTTTTATATAGGAACTTTATTAATTTTATTTTTTGGGAGAACAAAATATATTTTTCCTTTTCATGGGCCTTAAAACCCATTAATTTTGCTAATGGGCCTAATAAGCCCATTAATGTCCCAACAAGTCTAACAAGTTTACCAAGCCCATTTTTTATTTTCTTCTAAGCCCAACAAGCTCAATTTTGTTTATTCCAACAAGCTCGTTAATTTTCTAACAAGGCTTAATTAGGTCCATTTTAATTTTACAACAAGGCCTAACAATTTTTTCTCTCCAAAATTTTAATTAATTCTTTCCGATCCAAAATTTTTGTATGGAAATTTAATTGGGCCTTTTACATGACTAAATTCGTAATTAAATTTATTAATTTATAACTTTTAATTTTTTTACAATTTAGTCCCTTCATTTTAATTTTTTTTCATTTTTCATAAAATTTGCAATTATAATTTTATTTGTTCATACATTTTCAAAATTTTGTGTATATTTATTTTAATTTTAGAATTTAATAATTCAATTATATAAGAATCAATGTCATTGGGATTGAATTTTATCATTAAGGTTAATAGTATCCTAATTATCTTAAAACTTAAGCTTAAGTTGCATCACTCATGCATTAGGTTATTGACTAAGATTTAATGACTAATAGAAAAAGACAAAAATAATTAATAAAGCCTTGTCAAAAAAGCCCAAAAATCTAAAAAAATAATAAAAATAATAAAAATAAAAAATAAAAACAAGGCCAAATTCGACCAAGAGGATTTTTTTCCCTCTTGGCCTATCCTTCCCCTTTATAAGTAGGAGAATAATGCTTCATGTTAAGGAACCTAGCCATCCATAGCAAAAAAAACACTAAAAAACACCTTGAATTTCTTAAGTTTCAAAGCTTTTTAAGGTATTTTCACTTACAAATGCTCTAATTTTGTTCATTTTTTGCATGATTCTTGCTTTCAGTGAGTCTATTAATTACTTATGCTCATCGAATTTGATCCATATTCAAAGGCCAAGTATGAAGGCTACAATCAAAGTTTCTTGATTTAATTGTTATATTTAATTTTTGCTAGCAATAATTTGATTTTTATCATGTAAATGCATGTTTTGTTATGGAAATGATGTTGTAATTATTTGTATATAATTTTTTGTTGTTTTCCTTGCATTTTCATGTTGATTGTTAATGAAATATGTTGATATGTTCATTATTTTTCATGATCTTGTTCATATTTAAGCTTGGTGATAAATATTTATGTTAATATTCATGAAGTCATATGGAACAAAATATGTTTTTAGTAGTTTCATGTGTTGGCTGAATATGTTGGTAACATTTTGGTAATTTTTTTTCTCTTTTTTTTGGTGATATTTTAGACTATTTTGTCATTTTTGAAACTTATAGGGGCCTAAAAATAATTTTTCCAACATTTTGTAAGGCTTGGATAGTGCATCCATGCTTGGCCTAATCTTGTAGTGTGATTTGTTGAAAATATTTATTTTTTAGATTATTTTGTAATTATGGAAAACCCAGAAACTAAATTGCAAAAATGAAAAAAAAAGGTCAAGGCCTTCCATGCTTGGCCAAGAGCTTCATGTACCCTTAGGTGTGTTTTTCATGCATTTTAAACATGATTAAATGCATATTATGCATTTTTAATCTTTTAAGGGTTATTTTGTAATTTTAAAAAGTTTAAGGATTTGTTTGTAAAAATTAAAAAATTGTTCCAAGGCTAAAGGTGATTGGTAGAATGCTTTTGGAGATATTTGGAATGTTTTTCATTTTCATTTTGATGTATTTGATGTTTGATTTTGTGTTTATATAAATACCATTTTGTAAAGTTAGAAAAGTTAGGGACCCTTTAGTAAAACCTTGAATTTTAAGGTCAAAATGGTTTTTTCTTGTGCCTAATAACCCATTTAGGGTATTTGGTCATTTAAAGACATTTTACCTATTTTGGGTTAAAATGTAATTTTGAGAAATTTAAGGACCTGTTAGCAATTTTTGTATTTTAAGTCATCCTTGATGCCTAAACTACCTATTTTAGGGTAAAATTATCATTCTATATCATTATTAAATCTTTTAGAATTTTGGGATACTTATATATGAAGGGTACACCATAGAGGCATTTTAGTAATTTATCTTAGAATTGAATCATTTATGATCACTAGGATATTTATATGTCAAAGGTGTATAATAGGGATAGGTTCATCATTTTATGATAATATCTTGTCCTTTAAGGTATTTGGATACTTTAATGTTGAAAGTAGACTTTAGGGATATTTTAATTTATATTGGAACCAAGTCCTATGTGATCACCAAGATACTTATATGTCGAAGGTGCACGATAAGAAGAGGTTCATTCTTTCATGATACCATCGAGTTCTTCAGGTTACCGAGATATTTACAATCATACCTTGAGGACATTTTAGTGTTTACCTTAGAATCTAGTCCTTTAGGGTTATTGGGATTCTTTAATGCCGAAGGTATACTTTATGAAGCATTTTGGTTTCTTTGACCAAACCTGAGTTCGTAATGTCTAGTTTTATGCTTTTCATTGAAACTGGAGCTTAGGACGAATTTTTATTATCTCCTATAAAAATAAAAATTTTAAAATCAATGCAATGTCCCCTAATTAAACTAGTATGTGGAATTTCTCCTAGCATATGGAAACAGTTTCATGTATGTTAGTGTTAGCCTTGCAAGCCAATCAGATTTGCTTGTAACGTGCTGGCTTTTAGATATTTCATGTAAAATACATTATATTGTTGATGTTTATGAGGTATTTCTATATCCATAAGATTTTATTCGAATAATTGTTATGAAAAGTCTTTTGAAGATAAAGCCAGTGAAACACATTAGCTTTGCCAATGAATTGTAAATAGTTGCAATTATGAGATCTTTATGCATCAAAATCATGTCTTTAAAATCGATCTTGGTCATTGTATTGTCAAGAGAGGGCATTGACAAAGCACAAAGACTGGCATATGTATGCCTCCAGGCATATGATGCATGTAACTGGTCTCATAAGTTAAAGTATAGAGATACTTGGGGACATCATGTGGGTCCTTGTTATGGTAACAAGTTCACTGAACATGACCCGCTATGAGAGTTCCATTTGGTATTTCACTCAAGTGTCTATGGAAAAATACTCTCATGTGTCAGTAGTGTGAGTGATCTTTAAACTTGTGACACCAGGTCACCTCGTATGTGAATTATCATACTTAGAGATTATCATGAATGTGATAAGAATGGATAGATACCAAAACAAGGGCGGTTTTGGGTATGATATGAAGCATATTGAAGTTGAATGAGTGGTGTAGAGAGAATTCATCACCCTAATTGATTTACGGGGACATATCTCCCATATATCTGGCCCATGTTAACTTAAAGACCTTGGCTAAGGCAATACAATTAAGGAGTTACCACATAGGAGTTGTATACTAATATGAAACAGGCTAAGAGTAGACATATGCACCATGGTTTTACTATTTTTGAGATATTTGATGAAAAAATATTTATTACATTGACATATTCTACACTAAAAGGCTTGTCAAATCATATTGACTTTCCTGGCATTTGGGTGGTCATGATGCATTGCTAGATATTGCTAATGGTCTATAAATATAAATATTTTTAACCGAATTAATTTATATTTATTGCCAACATGTTAAGGGCCTAATAGGTCATACACATAAAGGGGATTTTATGGGATTAAAATGGGTTGGATTAAATTGTAGAGATATTGATCTATTAGGGACTAAATTGAAAAGTTCGATTAGTCTAAGGGTTTAAGTGTAATTAAATCAAAAACTTAATTTGCCCTAAAACCTAACTATAAAGGCATTATGTTTGCCATCCTTGAAGATAGATTGACGCCTTGTAAAATTCAGGTTTAGCCGCATGGCTGAATCAAAAGAAAAGAAAAATTGTTTTTCTTCTCCGTTCTTTTACATGACAAAGGTGTTTGATCAAGGGGAAAGTTTGTGAAACCTAAGTTGCTAGCACGACTCCTGGCAAAAAGTGATCCCAACCTTGTGAAGGTTTTTCGAGTTACCCATGTGGATCATTGTTGGAGGCCAGATAGTTGGACGGCTTTGGTTTACGACAATTGAACTTGGTGTATAAGAATAAGCAGAGATTGAATTTAATCAAAGATCTTGAAAATCCCGATATGAGGTATGATTTTTGTTTTTGTGTTCTTGAATTTTTGATCGTTTAAAGACGTGCAAGTGTATCCTTCAATGGAATTTGATATGTTTATTTAATTTTTCAATTGCATAATTTAATAATTATTATTAAATTTATTAATTTTAAATTGTTCGAGCATGACCCGAATTCTAACAAGTGGTATCCGAGCCTCGCTTGTTTCGTTTTAATTGATCTCATGTTTTAATTGCTATCAATTTCAAAATAGTTTTGATTTTGGGATTTTTATTGATCTGATTAAATAATTGAAATTTTATAAAAATTTGGTTTAACTTAATTTCGATTGTTGCAGCATATTAATGCATGTTAAATTATTATAATTAATTAGATTACAATTTGTTTTTAGCTAATTAATTGATAGTGGCAATTTGTTGGTCTCAATTGATGAATTTGATGATTAATCGGTGTTAAAAAAAATTTAGAGTCTTCTGCATCCCATGGCTGCTTTAATTTAGTAATTTTTCAGTCCTTAAACAATCAAGAATTGTTCTTGATATTACAGAAAAATAGTCCGTTGAAAGGGGGCCGAATCGAATAATAATTCATGTCTGCGCAATTTCACTATTTAAGTGCATATGATGCAGCTGCTTGCAGCTTACGTTTGATGTCTCGGGGATTATCGGCTTGTTCACGTCATGCATAACACGACCGCAGCTGCTTGGTGGCTACTTTGATGCTGCCACGAGCTGATTTATTGCATGAAATTGGCCATAGTTGTCGCGCATATAGGAAGCAGCAGCTGGCGCATAAAAGTCCCCTTTGCTGTCAGCAGCAACAGCTGTGTTTTTTGCATGACGCAGAGCTTGTTACATATGCTGATTGCATGAAGGAACAGCAGATATGCGGAATGTATTGACTAAGTGTGGCTGCTTGTGGCGACATTCCAGCGGCAGGTGGCTGAAACATGGCAACAGCATGTGGCACACGTACCTGCGGCATGGAGCTGCTTGCTTCACGTTTTTGCTTTGCAACCAATCGCATCCTTTTAACAGCAGCTGGTGCAATTTAAAGGGCTGTAACTGTGGCAATATTTGTGCCAGTTTTGGCAGCATTAGATGCTGCCAACAGCTACTTCTCCAATGGATAACTCACGCCAAAGGTTGGGGACTAAGTAGTTTAATAATATTTAAACTCTATCACTCCTAATAGGTGTTCGTTGCTTCATTTGAATGGGATTTGAGTTGCCGCAAAGTATAGGAATTTTACTAGCTTGGGAAGCTAGTGTTTCAATTTCAATTGAATTCTTTAATCACCAAAGAAATAATTATTCAGTTGGTCAACTCTTAGAATGCTTAAAGATGTTAATTGAATATTAACATGAATTTATTTACAATTAAATTGTTTAATCAGACAATATTTAATTTAATTGATTAATCTTAAATTTGTTTAGGATTTATTCTAATTTGATTAGAATAAAATATTAATCAAGTAAGAAAAATAGTTTTCTTAATTAAATTAAATATAGGATCCATAATTGGATAATAAAATTAATATGTTTTATTTCCAATTAAATTTTTAATTGATTAAGCCTAATTGGATTAGGATTTATTCTAATTTGATTAGAATAAATGTAATCAACTAAGAAAAATTATTTTTCTTGACAAATAGATTCATTAATAGCACAAAAAATAATATCATCATCATAGACTTGAACAACTAAAATGTCATTGCCTATGTCTTTTATAAAAGTAAAACCTTTTTCAATTAAAAATTTTAAAAGCCATTCATAACATGCTCTAGGAGCTTGCCTTAAGCCAAACAAGGCTTTTTAAAGTTTAAAAACATGTTTAGAATAATAAGGATTTTCAAAACAATAGGTTTGCTTAACATAAACTTTCTCATTAATAAAACCATTTAAAAATGCACTTTTGACATCCATTTGAAACAACTTAAAATTATTAAAACATATAAAGGCTAATAGCATTTTAATGGCTTTCAATCTATCTACGAGGGCATAAGTCTCATCAAAATTAATTCCTTTTTCTTGACTATATCCCTTAACTACTAATCTAGCCTTATTTCTAACTATGGTTACTTGCTCATCAAGTTTGTTCCTAAATACCCATTTGGTGCATACAATGGGATAATCACTAGGTCTTTCCACTAAATTTCGAACTTTACTTCTCTTAAATTGATTTAACTCCTCTTCCATGGCCATGATCCAACATCATTTTTTAAGGCTTCATATAAATTCCTAGGTTCAATTTAAGAAAGAAATGCTACATAACTGCATTTATTTCTAAGAGAATATCTAGTTCTTACCCTTTGATTTATATCACTAATTATCTTACCTTCTTTGACACAAGTCAAGTCTCTATGATGATTCCTTTCTCTTTAAACTTGAGTTGACTCATGCAGTTTATCTTTTTTTGGAGCTTCTTGATCTTGAATTGTTTGTTCTTGCTCCTTGTGTAATACTTCAACTTGGTTTTCTAGGTAAATCTCTACATTATCACTATTAAGAGATGCATTTCTCAAGATTGAGTTAGCTTCATCAAATATTAAATGTAAGCTTTAGAATTTGTAGAATAGTCAAGAAAAAATTTCTTAATCACTTTTTGCATCAAATTTACCAACAGTCTTTTTCATTATTTAACACAAAACATTCGCATCCAAAAGGATGAAAATAGCTAATGTTAGGCTTTCTTCACTTAAAAATTTCATATAGAGTTTATTTAAAATTGGCCTAACCATAACTCTATTTATAATATAGTAAAAAGTGTTAATGGCTTCCGCCCAAAAATACCTTGGTAAATTATTTTCACAAAGCATGGTCCTAACCATTTCTTCCAAGGTTCTATTTTTCCTCTCAATGACTCTATTTTGTCGAAGAGTTCTAGGAGCCGAGAAATTGTAAGTAATACTATTTTCATTATAACATTTCTCAGAACCAAGATTTGCAAATCCTTTGCATGGTCACTTCTTATACTTAAAATTGAATATCTTTTTTCATTTTAAATAATTTGCAAAAACTTACAACTTTTTCTAAGGCTTCATCTTTAAAGCTTAAAAAGAGAACATAAGTAAACCTAAAGTAATCATCCACAATTAACAAATCCATATTGATTGCCAGCTAAGATCAATGTCCTACTACAAAAAATTCAATATGAATAAGTTGTAGTTGAAACAATATTAACAGGTTTAAATAAAGCTCTTTTATGTTTTGCCTTGAACACATACATCACATATTCTATCATTATCAAATTTCATTTTTGGTAATCCAACAACAAGGTCTTTCCTAGATAATTTTGAAAATGACATTCATACTAGCAAGTCCTAATCTTCTATGCCATAACCAAGATAAGTCATCATTATTAGCAAAAAACAAACATTTTGAAAAGATAAGTCATCCAAATGCACAATATAAACATTTCCTTCTTTATGAATTATGAAAATAATATTATTAGATTTAATATCAACAATTGGCAGTTGATTGACTCAAAAATAACTTTTATGCCTTTATCACATAATTGACTAATACTAACGAGGTTATGCTTGAGATCTTTGACAAATACAATATTTTCAATGTTAGATGAGGAATTGTTACCAATGGTTTAATGCCTTTAACTTGTCCTTTCGGGTTATCACCGAAAGTAAAGTTCCCACTGTATCTTATTTTTTAGTTCAACGAATTTACTTTTATCACTAGTCATGTTTTTTGAGCATCCATTAATAAGGTACCAAGAATTCTTTGTTAAATTTGCCTTGAAGCAATGGTTTTCCTCCTATGAATATAGAATCAAGTTTTGCTTTTAAGGACCTAAATTTTCTTGGTTCTTTGAATATTATTTCATTTTAGTAGCCTCAACTTGAGATGTACTAACTCCTTTAGGAATCTACACCTTCTTAATAAGCTTGCCTCTATAAGTAATAACCTTCAAAGAACATGTATGAAATGTATGACTAAGTTTTTGGCAATGAATGCATATGCTAGATGTATCATATGATTTGTTTTGTTTCACAAAAAAATTATTAAAGTGAGTTTCTTTTTCTATCTCATTATGGCCCAAACCATCTTTATCAAAAAAATATTCTTTGTGTTTCTAGCATATCATTCAATTTTTGTTGTGCCATATAAAATCCTGAGAATGAGTTATGCAAGTTCATATTTTTCATAGTTAGATCATCAATTTCAACTTTTAACTCATTTATTTTCTTCTTAGGATTATTTTTTGTCATGCTCAATGATTTATTCTTTTTCTTAAGTTTAGAAACCATTCTCCTATATTTCAAATTCATGGCTTCAAATTCTCATGCTAACTCATCAAATGCATCTTGTAACTTATCAAATGAGTAGGGATTAGCATTAGAATATACCTTAAGACTCATCAAGATCCATAAGACATAAGTTGGCCACTTTATCATCATCATTGTTAGATATATCACTAGTGTCCATATAGCCACCATAGCCTTCTTTTTTGTTTCTTATGGTTTGCTTTTTCCACATTGGACACTGAAATTTGATGTGTCCTAATTTCTCGGACTTGAAGCAAATAATTTGGTTTTCTTTCCTGCTTAACTCCCTCTTCTCCATTTCTTTTCTAGGAGGTTTTCTTGCATTGTTTATCCTCATGAACTTGTTGAATTTTTTTGCAAACACAAGCATCTCTTCATCTTCTTCAACCTTATCATCATTATCATTTTGACTGGTTGATTTAAAGGTAACACTCACTTTCTTTGGTGGTTTTTGACCATGTTTTATCTTCCTCTCGTAGGTTAAGAGAGAACCTATGAGTTCATCCAAAGGAAATGTGTTAAGATCCTTAGATTTCTCAATTGCTATCACTTTTGCTTCCTAAGACTTGGAGAGACTATTAAGAAGCGTTTTCATCATCTCTTTGTTTGAATAGGTCTCTCCAAGTGCCTTCAACACATTGATGATATCTGTGAGCCTATTTGACATTTTTTTATAGTCTCATCCACTTTCATTTTGAATAATTTGTAGTTAAGTGTAAGCATGCTTATTTTAGATTCCTTGACTTCATTTGTTCTTTCATGAGTGATTGCTAACTTGTTTCATAGTTACTTGGCATTGTCACAAAGTGAGACTCTATTGTACTCATTTAGGCCAAAAGTATAAAATAGTGTGTACATGGCCTTGTCATTTAATTGTGCCATCTTAGTATCTTGCTTATCCTATTCATCTTCTTCGTTTGGCATAACAGTGTCTTCAACCATCTTCGTAGGATTGAGTGGACCATTGACAATGATCTTTCATACTTTATAGTCATTGGCTTGTATAAAAACCTCATCATTTTCTTGCAATTTGAGTAGTTGCCACCATTGAAGAGTAAAGGTCTCCTAATGAAATGGCCTTCAAGTCCTATAGTGTTCGCATTTATCTCAAATGAGACATACTTTATCTTGGCTTTTTAATTCTTATGAGCTTCTTAAAGCTTTAAGCATTATGTTTTTATCTTCCATTCTTTAAGCTATTAAGGATCTTTTCTCAATGTTGTGAAACCTATAATAGAGACCAAAGCTTTGATGTCAGTTGTTAGCTTAAAGTAACGATTGAACTAAAAAAGGGGTGAAGTGGTTCTTTTAAAAATTTGATCATAAAATAACCTTTTATGAGAAGTTAAAATAAAATGACAGTGAAAAGGAGTAAGGGTAAGTGAAACAAACAATTAATATATAAAGGTTCGATCTTTGAACTCAGAGCCTACATCTTCTCTTCATGGCACTTCTTTCCTAAGGTGATTCCCACAATTCACTAATTAAATTGTTACCTTTGAAGCTAAGGTATAACCTTATGACTTTATCTTTGAGGCTTAGATAGAACCTTTTAATCCCCTTAAGAGTTCTACCCTAAATTCTTAAGTGTTTTCACTTACTTATCGCACAACCCCTTGGTGATATGAATGAAGTATTTGCAAACAATTAGAACCTCTAGTGGGTTGGTGTTTGCTAGAGTTTGAGTAAAAAATGAATGAGATACAAATAAACTGGAAGGAGTACAAATTGAATACAAGAATAAGAAAATATTTGAAGATTTTGAGTTTTTGATGTTCAATGCTTAATTAATCTTGATATCTCATACTTCTTTAGCTATTGAAAACCTTTATTTATAGCTTGAAATTGATTTATAGATGTTGGCATTAATGAGGTTGGAGGAGAGCCATTGTAGCCTTTATAAATACTTGTTTCTATTCAGACCTTTGTCGTTGTATCAATATATGAATTAAAAAATGTAACCATTACAAGTCGTTGTATCAATACATCAAGGTTGAGTAGCGATAATCAATGCATTCTAGGGTTTCAGCCAAACCTTAACTACTACCAAGCAATGTATCGATAACTAGAGGGTGAGTATCGATACTCACTATATTGTTTTGATACACGGTGATGTGTATCAATACATTCAATAGTTTTAAGCTTAGTATCGATATTTGATGTATGGTGTTGATACATTAATTTAAAATCCTTTGTAAAATGATTTTTCTTGGCTTGAATTTGACTTAAACATATTGTTGCAATGTGGTCCGGATACGAATCCTAACCAGGTCCGACTTAAATGGCCTTCGCTCCTATATTTAATAAATTTATAACTATTTTATGTTCTCTTATTTTTATAGACCATATTATTATTGACATCTTCTTATTATTGGAGACTGGGCAGTCAAGATGAATCGCTCACTCGACTTAACTTTAAATAGTCATTATGAAATTGCTATTTATTTGGATTCGCTACCAATCTATTTAGGTTAGGTGAGATTGGTCACCTATTAGAGTTTGCATTTCGAGGATTACAAAACCCTAGAATACAAACTCCAAAGCCTGCAATCATACCAAAGATCATATAAAAGTGTCCGGGAGTCAGTTACAATCACAAGTAAAGATCGACCCTCTCGTGATGCCCAAAAATTGATACCTTATTAATTACGTGTTAACTTGAATTTTAATTTTTATTCAGTTTCAACATGTGGCATTTAATTATAGATTCCCGAAATAATAATTTTTTTATGATAAATTTATTATTCTATATTAGGAAGATCAGGTTTTCAAAATTTTGGAAGTCAAAATCTCTTTCGTACTCTATCAGAAGACCAATGGAACTCAAAAGCTTTTTATTATTCACCTTTGTATCCCAATAGAAAACCAGAGGAACAGAAAAGGTTTTAAAATTAAAAATATCTTTTGCACCCTAATGGAAGGCCATAGGAATGCTAAAGTTTTTATTATTATTATTTTTTAAAATTTATAAAATCTTAACTTCCATTTTGAAATAGATGTCTTGAAATTAAAATAATCCGTAAAACCTCTCTCATATTTTAGGAGAAATTCTACGTATTATTTTAACATGGAGACATTGCCTTAATTTCCTAAAAAGAAATTTATATTTGATTGAAAATATTATAAAACTTCCTAAAACTCAATAATAATCTAAAATGACACGCCTATTCCTAATATGTTCCTTAGATATGAAAATATCCTTGTAATCACATAAGACTTGGTTCTAGCAAAATTACCAAAATGTCCATAGTGTATACCTTCGATGTAAAAGTATCCTGATACCACTAATGGACACCAAAATGACCTTAAAAGGCTAAATGAATCCTCAACATTCACCTTTGGCATCAAAATATCATGATGGAAAATTACAATAATGCTCCTAGGTATACCTTCAACATGAAAGTATGCCGATACCCCTAATGGACAATTAAATGACTTGGAAGGCTAAACAAATCCTAAATATTCACCTTTGGCATAAAAGCATCCTAGTGAGGAAAATTATGAAAATGCCCCTAATGTATACCTTCGACATAAGAGTATCTCGGTACCCCTAATAGACACTAAAATGACCTTGGAAGGTTAAATGAATCCTAAACATTCACCGTTAGCATAAAAGCATCCCGACAAAAAATTACAAAAATGCTCCTACGGCATACCTTCCACATGAAAGTATCCCGGTACCCCTAATGGACACTAAAATGACCTTGGAAGGCTAAATGAATCCTAAATATTCACCTTTAGCATAAAAGCATCTCGGTGAAAAAAATTATGAAAATGCCCCTAGGGCATACCTTCGACATGAAAGTATCCCAGTACTCTTAATGGACACCAAAATGACCTTGGAAGGCTAAATGAATCCTAAATATTCACCTTGCATAAAAGCATCCTGACGAAAAAAATTACGAAAATGCCTTTAGGGTATACCTTTATTATGAAAGTATCCCGATACCTCTAATAGACACAAAAATAATGAGAACTGGATGAACCTTTCCTAAATATGCACCTTTGGCATAAAAGCATCCTGGTTACTATCTAGGACTCGATTTTTAAAAAATTATCAAAATGCTCTTAAGGTATACCTTCGACGTGAAAGTATCCCAGTACCCTAATGGACACTAAAATGATGAAAAGTATATGAATTTAGTCTAAATGGAAAAGCTAAAAATTTAAGTTTGACTTGAAATGCAAAAATTGCAATCAAGCCCTTAAATTTTTGGAAATTATATTTCGTATCCTTCAGAGGATTGAAAAATAGGAAAAGTTTTGAAAATTTATATATCTCTACGAAAGGCCATAGAAATAATAGAAATCGTTAAAATTGGTGAAATGTACATTTTGCCCCCTAAATATGAAAATTTACTATTTAGTCTTTAAACTTTTTTAAACTTTCATTTTGGTCCCTACATAATAAAATAACCTAAAAATTATAAAAATCATGAAATTATGCATGAAAATGCAAACAATATATCAACAAAGATTTGACCATATAACTTTGCCCATTTTTTTTACAATTTACAAAGTAACCTCTAAACTTTGTAAAATTACATTTTGAACCTTATGTGGTAAAGTACGATAAAAAATCATTAAAACTCATTAAACCAACAAAGAATCAACACAAATGTCATGGTAACAATATCCAAAAAGGTCCAGCCAAGCATTTTTAGCCACAAAATATAATTTCCATATTTTGCAATTTAGTCTTTAAACTTTCTAATATTTATAAAGTGACCCTAAATTATTAGAAATGCCTAAAAATTGTTTGCAGATACCCAAATCAAAAATCTCATGGCTTACAAAGCTCTCAACCAAGCCAAAAATGTCAAAAAAAACTTTTATAATTTTTACAATTTAGTCCCTATGTTTACTAATATTACAAAATAATCTAAAATCATGAAACCAAAATAAAAATATGCACAAAATGATCATGAACAATTCCAATCAAATTTGGCCAAGATGAAAAACATGAAATACATACATGCTTTGATATAAAAACCTTGGAAATAAACTTAAATAATTATCATCAAACTTAAACCAAAGTAAAATCATAAACTAAATATAATATTATTTTAATCAACATATCAACATCACAATAACATGAAAGAAGCATGAACGTAAATACAACAAAATTAAAATCATAATAACAAGAATAATAGTATATATATATACAAGATTTAACTAAAACATAACTAAAAATACCAAAAAAAAAATATTAAGCCACCATGTTTAGCCTTTCAACATGGATGAGAATCCATGAGCCCTAATATGATCTTGGCTTATGAATGAGGATGAAAATGAATCAAAATGAAGAAGAGAAAAGACAAATGTGATACCTTAAGGAAAAACTTGAAAAACTAAGTGTTTTTTT
>JBBYHM010000007.1:1203442-1223573 GCA_038381775.1 Adansonia rubrostipa | reverse complement strand
TTATAACTTTTACAGCTTATATTGCAATCAAACAAATATAAGTATTTATATTTAAGATTTTAATAAGATTTTTTAGTTTGTGTAAAATAATTATGGTATAATTGTAACATGTGCTGTGTGCATTTATTGCACGCGAATATATGAGAAATTATTTTTTAAATTGTTAATGAAACTTTTAAAATTTACTAATTTCAACCGCACATGTATTGTACGTCATTTTATATATTTATTTTTTAATTTATTAAATAATATATTTATTAGATAATCTATTAAATATAATCTTAATAGATAAGATGTAATTAATGTATAGTAAATATTTTTTAAATTGTTGAAATAATTAAAATATATGTAATATTTTGTTAATTCAAATACTATAATACTAATAAAGGAAGTTTAAATCATAATTAAAATACTTATTCAATATTAAAAATATAGATTTATTGCAAATCAATGCTTTTTGGTCTTCAATCTTAATGGTTTGGATCTATACAAACTGATATAATTTAATTAGTTACTTAGGTTAATTGAAAATTTTATTTGCTGGCATTCTTTACAAGAATTATACCATGGTTCATTTTTATTCAATATTAATGTAATTTTTGCTTGAAATGCAAAAGGATTCCTGCATTTAAAAATATATATATAATTATAAAATATATATTTATTATTGAAAACATAAGTTACGTACTTAGCAATTTTTATTCATAGTAACTTTCAACCTAACTTATCTTGTTTGTGTAAACTTCTTTCTAAGGTGATAAAAAGTTTAGATTATTTTCAAAAGAAATGAAACTCAGATAAAACAACATATGATATATGTATATATACATTTTACATAGTAAAAATGTGTTTATTAGAATATGATAAATATGAAATTATTTTACTTTCATTTTGCTCAACTCCACTTCTAACATATTTGGATTAATTTGCAATGTGGTTGTCGAGTTACTTTGAAGTTGAAAATTGTCTATAAAAATTACCTTTACAAAGAGTCAAAACCGGAGAAAAAGTGTAAGTGTAAAAAATGACTATAATTAAGATATTTAGCGACGTTTTTCCTTGAAACGTCGTTACATAATATAATTTAATGACGTTTATGACAAAAATGCCACTAATCAAATAAAAATAGTGATTTTTTTTTTATAAATGCCACTAAATAAAATAATATAGTGGTGTTTAGAATAGAAACATAGCTAATATCAATGATGTTGTCTCACTACATTAGAATAGCGAGAAATTTGTGCGCCTAAAAAAAGATCGCAAAATTATATATAATCATTAGTGACGTTTTACCTCTTAAAACGCCACTAACTTTAATTAATTAGCGGCTTTTATATTTCAAACACTGCTAAATTTGTTTTGCTATTTAAACACGAAATTTGATGGCTATTTTAAAAAAAGGCCGCAATGATAGGTTTTCATCAAAATTGTCTACAAGTAATTGGCCCTCATTTTTAGCAAGATCTCTCTTATAAAGTTAACGGAACATGTATCATTCTATGTTCAAAGTTTATTTAAATTTAAAATTAAAAAATATATTGTAAAAATTATATTTTAAACATATTGAGTAACATAAATATATACTTATCCTCGACAATGATAATTTCTCATTTTCTCCATCATACTTTCATTTCCATTTTTTAATGGAAAAAGTTGGTTTGACATTAACAACAACATCAATAATATCTGACAAAAGAATAATATATATTATTACATTTGTCATTCATGTTAGTATTACAATACATTTTTTACAATGAATCATAACCAGAATTTTGGTTCTGGAATTTAAAAAATTTATTAAAAATAATTTGAAAAAAATATAAATTAAAAAGTTAATTATTACAATTTAAATATTATAATATTATCTCATCATCAATCAAAATTAGTTTCAATATATCCGCTCCGCCATTGTCATTAGAATATGAACCAACATTTCCTCTATGTAAAACAATTACTTTGACGCTCCATTCTTTTCAAATAATTCTAAATACAAAAAAAATTGTTATTTCTTACTATTATAAGCAATGTTTGAAAATAAAAGTATATAGAAAAACGAACAACTTACAAGAAAAGTAAAGATGAAAAAAATTAAAAAAAAATTTACAATCAACAGAATTGATGCGGATGGTATCGTGGATGCTAAAGCATCCATTTTATAATGAAAATTCTTAGTTCAATTTGTATATAACTCTAATACTAATTAAGTGAGAATTAATCTAAAAATATAACAATTAAAACATGATTTTGGAATTAAGCCATTTTACAAGATACATATATATATATATATAATATCATTAGGTTTATAATATATAATAATTTAAAATTTTATATTTATATAAAATTTAGACACATATTAATAATTTATGTTAAATAAATTTAATAGATTTTTGTATTCATATCTATTTTCTTTTCATATTTTAATTTTTTATATTATATTCTTATTATATAATTACATCGAATCCAAAATTATCCTCTCAAGGAAACCAATGTACACCTATACTATAACGAAGAGAAAAGAGATATTAGATAAAGTGATGATTAAAGTTTGAAGAATAATCCATTTTTAATAAAATATATTAAAATTACTGTATTATATATAATATAGATATGTTCATTAAAGGACTATTCGTCTAAATTGAAAATTTTTTTGACATTTAAAAAAATTTAAATAAAAATATTAACTCAAAAAATAAGTTTGGATAGAAAAAATTTGAGGCTAGTTTTGCTAATGGTTCAGATCTTAGACATAATATAGGCTTGAGCTGTTTTATTTTTATTAAATAAATATTCGAAGAATAGATTTTTTTTCAAGAGGACTCGATCTTTCTATATATAAACAAAATTTAAAAAGAATTTGTGTGAATTTAAATTTTTTTTCATATATGAATATTTCAAGTAGTGTAAGGTTATGAAAAATCATAAATTTTGTTAATATCTTATCCGTGTTCAATTAAAATCCGACCAATCTATGAAGAAATCTAACATAATATTATCAAATCTATTCCAAACTTGTTGTGTTGACTATTAATTAACCATACGATTGATGTTACTCCTTTTAATATGAAGTCATTCTTTTTCTTATAAATTATTTTAACTATATGGAGTGATTTTTACTTTATATTCGTGTATAATATAACTGTCAAAGCTTTAAATGTTCAAATTTGACTCACAGTAAACTAATCTTGTACATAATATATATAGATAATTATTTAGTACATTGATGGTAAGATTTTTTTTTTAATTTTATAAGCGAAATTAAAAAATCATCACATATCTTTATTGTATATTTAAAAAAAATAAATAAAATATGTGACAGTTTTTAATCTCACTTATGAAACTAAAAAACTCCACTGTCAATATACTAGATAACTACCTTATGTATATAATATAATTATTTTATACATCGATAATAAAATAAAAACATTACAAATAAAATTAATAAAATGACATGTGTCCACTTATTTATTTTATATATTTTTAAATATATTCTATAAAATACATATTACTTAATTGATCTCGCTTATAGAATTTTTATTTATACATATGTAGTATCTTAATTGTGTTATAAATTAGACTTTCTTCTATCTGTTTAAACTAATTACTAATGGGAATGTGAATGGAAGAATATAATTTAATTTCCTCCTTATAAATAGTTATACTACGTATGCTTTTGAAGTTCATTGGCTAAATTGCATGTCAATAAATAAAATTAAAAAAAAAAAAAACCATCTTTTCAGTTGGACGCCCACATCATATAATATAATAATATAATACGCAAAGCTTTTTCTTTCCCCTTTTGTATGTTTTTAACTAGTACGGTGGGATAATTTCCGTCGTATAATAATATTGTTAATTAGGCTATCCTTCTGAGAAGGTTCTTAATTTTTTTATTGTAATTATGAAATCATAACAACGTAAGAAAAAAAAGTTTTGGAATAAAATAAAATAAAATTAAATCAAAGATTCAACTCATGAGCCATGACTAGCCTTTTGTCTGGCGTGAAAGCATTGACTAGACCTACGCAAGGCCGCCGGTCTTGCAGATTCGGTTTAAAATAATAATTTTAAATTAAAATAATATATTTTTATTTAAATTTAATTATAAAATTTAAAAATATTAATTATAAATATTTTTAATATTATAAATAATAATTTAAGTTTAAATGGAAAAAGACTTGAGTTTGGAATGTGAAAAAAAGGGAAAAAAATCGAGCTTCAGCCCGACGATGCCAAAGTCTAGTATTGACTCTTCTCTGCCAAATTTACACATTAACTTCAATATTTTAGTGGTTCTTCAACCTTTCTTGCCGAATAAACAAAGAAATAAAGAATATTATTGACAATGAAATTATAAAATATTTGTTAAAATATTAAGAGAAAAAATTTGAATTATTTTAGTTTTTATAATTTTTTATCATTTGATTTATATCTAAATAAATTTTTATTTAAAGTAAAAAATAATTAATATTAAAGGTTTATTATAAATAAATTTAAAGTTAAAAATTTATTTGAATGTAATTTAAAAGTTAAGAATTTATTCAGTACAAAAATATAGTGTTATCTAAATACATTGATTAAATGAAGAGATTTTTATTATTTTAGCTTAAAATATTAGAAATTTGAACTTCTATAATGTGAGAGGAAGAAAAAATATTTTTCAAAAAAAAAGGTAAATTTTTTTAAAAAATTGCCCATTCATAGGAAAAAGGTAATTTTTTTAATAACTATTAAATAAAATATCCTTATTTTATTATTTAAAATTAAAATTTAATTATTTTTAATTTTTTATTGAGTAAGTATCATTTAATTCGTGATATTAATTCAATAAAAATTTTATATCTAATACGGATAATAACAAAAATAATGTATGGTAGGTAGTATTCACAAGTGTCTACAAGTTGGATCAAGACTCGAAAAAATTTTAGATAATTTATTTAAGTTTAAATTCTATCAAACTTAACTCGTACAAATTATTTTTTTCATAATTAATAAAAATTATTATTTTTATATTAATATTTATATATTTTATAATTAAATTTAAATAAAAATATTTATAATTATTAAATATTAATTTTAGTCAAACTAATTTAAATCAATGAAAAGTATATTCAAAGCTCAGCGTCTAGGGTAGTGTTCTAATTTAAAAATAAAAGTAAAAAACTTGGGCAAGGGCCAACTACCAAAGTGAGAAACACGGTCAGAAGGACTCGATCAACGAAGGGGAATTTTTCCTTTTAAAAGTGAGATCAAGTAGCTTTCATTTTATCCCCTTTTTCTAATTTTTTTTCCCCATCTGCCATCGCTCTGCAACTTTGCTGCCAGCCCTAAGCCTCTTTTCGGCCGATATGATGAGCGTTTTCAACGGAAATTCGATCACAATCTTCATGATCTTTTCACCCTGCTGCACCTAACAACCACAGCAACAGCATCAGCTTCGTTTAAGAACGAAAGGGTGCTCGAATATGATGGTTTCAACGGTAGCCATCGCTCATCATTCGCCCTTTTGGGGACGGAATCATCCAGCTTCGACGGCGGAGCTCTTCAACTAACTCCCGACACCACCAACGACGACATGATCGGCATCCACTACAACAAGTCCGGTCGCATTATGTACAACGAACCTTTCAGGATTTGGTCGTCGAACGGTGCATTGGCCTCTTTCAGCTCAGCCTTTGTCATCAACATCTTCAGGAATGAGAATTGGACTGCTGGTCAAGGCCTTGCTTTTCTTATAGCCCCCAATATTTCAAGTTTTCCAGACGCTAGTTATGGCCAATGGCTTGGTCTCACGAACGCCTCCACCGATGGCAGTCGAGACAACCAAATTTTAGCGATTGAATTTGATACTGCAAGGCAGCCGGATATCGATGATCCAGATGACAACCATGTCGGTCTCGACATCAACTCCGTCAACTCAACGAAGGTCGCTTCAATCAACGATTATAACATCACATCATCGCCAGAAGTACGCGCCAATTACTCAGTCTGGGTAGACTACAATGGCACTTCCAAGCTGATCGAGGTGTTCATGGCGAAAGAGGGCCAAGATAAACCCTCAAAACCCATTCTCAGCGACAACATTAACCTGAAAGATTACCTGAAACAAGATTCCTACTTCGGTTTCGCTGGTTCAACAGGTAACCCAAATATCCAGTTGAATTGCGTCTTGAAATGGAGCTTGGACATTGATATTCTTTCCAGGGATAAAGAATCAAATTGGTTGAGGATTGGTCTCGCCATTGGTGTCCCTGGGGCGACATTGCTGCTGCTGCTGGCCATCCTATTTATTATTGTATTCTACAGGAGAAGAAGATCAAAAGACTCCGATGAAGCAGCTGCCGATGATCATCAGTTTGGCAAGCTGAAATGGCTGCCTGGAATGCCAAGAGAGTTCAAGTGCAAGGAATTGAAAAACGCCACCAACAATTTTGACGAGGACATGAAGCTTGGTGAAGGTGGGTTTGGCATAGTCTACAAAGGTGTCCTAACTCTCCGCAACACTAGCAGTGCTAGCAATAATCACAACGCCACCAACGAAGTGGCTGTCAAGAAATTCTCGAGAGACAGCATCAAAAGCAAGGATGATTTCCTGGCTGAGCTCGCCATCATTCATCGTCTTCGCCATAAAAATCTTGTCCGCTTAGTTGGTAAGTTCCTTCTTTTCTTTCGTCTAGCGATGATATCATTGTTCCATATTTGGCTAATCAAAGAGGAAAACTGGGGCGATTTAGGCTCGATTTGAACTAAATTTCATTTGTTTTGATCGATTCGGTCCATTGATTTTTTATTTTTTAAATTTTTTTTAGTAATTTAAGGTTTTTTTCATTAATTTAAAAATAAATTATACTAAAATCGAATTAAACACTACTTTTCGAATTAATTTTCTTTAATTTTTTCTCAATCCCAAAATGAAAACCATCTAAATAGTTAGATTAATTATTTTCCTTTTATGTGACGTTTTGTTAAATGTGAAAGGTTTTACGAAGGTGACTTTAAAAATTAGACGGTCAACGTCCATTCTATGGATTTCATTTTTGTATTCTTTTCCATTTTTGCCTTTTGAGATTATTGGGTTTTTTTTTTTTTTTTTTTGACTTAAACAAAGTTTTGGCAGCAAGGCTTTACAGCAAGCAATAATCACTTGCAGGTTGCAATAGACTTATTGGTGATATATACATATTTATATCTATCCAAGATATAGTCTAGGTCATGAGCTCTTCGGATTTGAAAATACGTGATAGATATAGATATATTTAATATAATTTTTTTAATTTTTATTTATATTTAAATATTATATATTCAATATAAATATAAAAAAAAAATTAGATAATATATCTTTGTTTCTCTCTACCATTAGGAGTAAAAAAGAAAATAATATTAGTAGTAAATTTGTCCATAGGTCCAACCCAATTCTTTTAGACCTCTTACTCGAGCTCGATCTGGGCCAATCCAATAACCAGCTTTATTTTTGAAAAATATTAACAATTTTATAACAAATATTGTTGTGGAGCTTTTTTTTTTTAATTATTGATATATAAGATAATTATACAGAAATATTAATGCCGTATTTTTCAACAAAGCAAAGCCCTAACATCTCAAAACCTATAATATGGAAAACAAAAAAAATGATTGAAAAGCAATTTCTTTATCTCAATGATCATTTATCTTGTATGTGGATTGTGGTTGCTTTTACAGGTTGGTGCTACGAGAAAGGGAAACTTCTACTGGTGTATGACTTCATGCCTAACGGCAGCTTGGACGGCCACCTATACGGCACTTCCAGGCGCAGCCATGGCACTCTGAATTGGATCCATCGATACAGGATACTAACCGGCATAGCATCGGCTTTGCACTACCTTCACAACGAGTATGATCAAAAGGTGGTGCATCGTGACCTCAAGGCTAGCAACATCTTGCTTGATGTGAACTACAATGCTCGGCTAGGAGACTTTGGCCTCGCCCGAGCCCTGGAGAACGAAAGGCATTCGTACGCCGACGTTGGGTTGGCTGGAGTCCCAGGAACCATGGGTTATGTTGCCCCGGAGTGCTTTCATACGGGGAGTGCCACCCCCGAATCAGATGTTTTCGGCTTCGGGGCGGTGGTGATTGAGGTTGTTTGTGGGAAAAGTCCTGGAATCAAGATCCCAATCCAGCAAGATCTTTACACTTTGGTTGATTGGGTTTGGATGTTACATCGTGAAGATCGAATCGTGGAAGCTGTCGATGAACGACTTGAAAATGACTTCGTCGTTGATGAAGCCAAGAGATTGTTGCTTTTGGGGCTGGCATGTTCGCATCCCATTGCAAGTGAAAGGCCCAAAACTCAGGATATCTTCCAAATCATGAATGGAACTTTGCCGGTCCCTCATGTACCTCCATTCAAGCCAGTCTTTCAATGGCCTTCCAGTATTCCTACGCACATTAACTGCATTGACAGTTCACTTTCCAGCTCGGCAACATCGCAGAAGAATTCAATAGGTTCTCAGGTTTAAACTTCAAGAATGTTCATAGACCTTAACGATCAGCTAAAGGTACTGACTAATGGTGAGCCCTGGAAATTGAAGGCATTCCCATGCAGAGTTGTGCCTGGCAGAGGTTAATCTTTTGATTATTTTATTTTTTTTCCTTCTTAACAAGATTGAGGGTGCTATAGTTTGAACCTAAAGTTAACTTTTGGATCTCATTTAAATGCCCTTGCTGACACAGTGAATAAGCTCAAACAAAGATGAAGTTTATGATATTCTTGTCTTTCATGTTTTGAATCAATTATTTCTTAACATGGAATCACAACCTGTGTGATTAAAAGGATTTCATTGATTTTAAGGTAAACTACTAAAAAATTATTTTGTGGTTTATGATTAATAATACTTGGTCTATGTGTTTTTAAAAGTTGACATTTATTTCTTTTTGCTTTCGTTTAATTAACAATCAACTTAAGGTAAAAATCATATGAAATATCTAGTTTACCCACTTTTATTATACTCTTTCTGTATGATTGGAACGAGAGCAAAATAAACATTTCACGTGATTATTTAGCGATATTAGCTCGATTGATGACGGAATGAAAGCACATGAAAGTAAGTATAAATTTTTAAAAAGTATAAATTTTTAAAGCGCAAGAGATTATATGTTATTATCTTTAAACCATAAGATTGCTAGTGATTTACCATTGATTTTAATAGCAAATGAAATTCAAATTTTGACATTTAAATAAAAATTTTTAAATTTATGTTTACAAATGTATTACTAAAGATAATTTAATTGGTTTTAAAGACATTTTGAGAAAGGAAACTAATAAATTTATCAAATTATTCATATGGATTTAGTTTACTTTTAGATATTTTCTAAAAAGAAAAAAATGACATATTATCAAATTACACATCAGGGATTCATTTTAAGCAGATCCAATAATATTTAACGTGAATATACGAATATGAAACGCATAAAATTAAAAAATATGACACGATATGACATGAATACATTCTCAAAATCTATCTAATAAGAATTATCAATGTATCAAAATTGATATAAATATAAAAAAATCTTAAACACTATTATGACACGATAAAATATACGAATATGATACGAATACAAGAATTGTCAAGTCTAATTTTGAAAATTTTGAAAATTGAGAAAATTTTGAAAAAGGCAAGAAAACAAAATTAAAAAAAAAAGAATAATGGTTTTTCGACTTTTTTGCTATTATTTACTTTTTATTTTTTAAAATATATTAAAAATTATATAATTTATAATGATTTAAGAAAAATGATTAAACATGTAAACTTAGGCAAATGGATTTTGTTTTTTTTTTTTAAAAAAAAAAATTTGAGCAAAAACTTTTTGAATTTTTTTCTTTGAGAAATGAATAAGGAAGAAAAATAAACCAGTTTGAAAGGAAAAATAGTAAAATCAATGAAAGAATATATTTCATATTATTTTCTTATGTTTCATTTACAATTAAGAATATATTTCATATTATTTTCTCATGTTTCATTTACAATTTTTTTTTTAATGTTTTCTTCACTTTAAATATTTTTTTTTCAAAACAAAAACCTAAAATTACTTTAAATAAACCAAATTTTTAAAACTTATAAAAACTAACAAAAGCTTTAAGGGGATTATGATAAAAGGCCAATTGGAATACCCTATTTTATCCTTTCTTTTCTCATCATGGATATGAAAAATAAAGAGGTTAAATTGTATTATAACAAAAATTATATTTTAAATTTTTTATTATTAAATTAAATATTTTTTATCTTTATACGTTTGAGATTAAAACAAATAAAAAAATTATTAATAGTATTAAATGAAATTTATTTAAATTATAAAATAATTTTATAAAATATAATACGTAAAATATTATATAATCTATTTTTTTTTAAATTTAAAAACTCATCTAAAAATTTAAATTTAAACTTTATATTTTACTAAACTATGTCATGATTTAAATAAATTTATTTTAATATCATTAATAAAATTTTTATTAATTTTAATTTTAATCGTACGAAGATGAAAATATTTAATTTAATAATAATAAGATTAAAATACACTTTTTATTATAGCGAAGGACTGCAATTTTACCAAAATTGAGCGGTTGCTAATTCCTTCTCGTTTTTGTTTAGATCTTCGGATTAAATTGTTGAAATAAATACAAAATCGCAGCGGCAGAAATCCGAATCGGGATACCGGTTGGTTGGTTGGTTTCTGAACTTTAGATCAGCCCAGACTTTCGTTTCGATTTCCCGTCCGGCCAAGATCAACGATGGTAACTAACTCTTTTTTCCTTTTTTAAAAACTTTGATCGTGTATTATAATTACTTGGTGAATTATGTGTAATCGTATTGCATCTCCATTTTCTCATCCTAAAGCATGGATCTGCTTTTCCTGCTTGTTGCGCGCTATTTTAGATTTTCGTGATTCGTCCTATCATGAATTTTTATCTTTCCTTTTGTTTTTGTGATCTTAAAATTCACCTTCTTTCTCTATTTGACTGAATCTAAGCTTTGCGCATTCTCGTCTCTCTTGCGATCTACGACTTGGTTCAAATATAATTGCTTACTTTTGATAGTTCTTCTGATTTATATTAGATCTGCCTTATTTCAGCTCGTTCTTTTGAAATTGGTTATGTTTTCTAATCATATCTGATTATAAACATTTCAGTTTAATGGTTACTTTGAAATATTCAAGGTTGACTGCTTAATTGTTAGTTCTAGTGATTTCTATGAAAGTCTTCTGTTTGCCACGGTTATAATGATTTCCGTGATGCATTAACTGGTTAGGTATTTGAAGATATCGATTTTCTTTCTCTCTCTCTCTCTCTCTCTCTCTCTCTTTTTTTTCTAGTAATAATAGGGATGAACTTATTGTTGATGTAAAGGAAATCGCATGGTGTATACATTAACTATCGAAAAAATTGGCCATCGAGACACAGGCTAAGAGGATGAGCAACGCGGCATGTTTAATGATTTGAATTCTTTCTAGGAACTAGAAATCTTATAGGGCACAATAGGTGCAGCAGTTTAGGCCTTCTTGAAGATTAGCTAGGACTAGGAAGCTTTTATGTTAATTTTGCAAAAGTTGATGCTGTATATGGTGACTCTTGGCTCTCATAGTTCTAGCAAAAGTGAATTTGATATTCATTTTGGGATTTGATTGTGGCGGTTGTATTTCTTCTGGGTTCGTTATAATTGTTTAAATTTGCATTAGAAACTTAAAATCAAGCCTCGTTTTTCTGTTGTTATATTGCTTCTATCAGTAATCTATGTGCTTTTTGTGTTTCAGATTCACTTTGTACTTCTAATTAGTCGACAGGGGAAAGTTAGGTTGACAAAATGGTATTCTCCTTATTCTCAGAAGGAAAGAACAAAGGTATGACTAGCAAATTTGATTAACTTCATTGTTTATTTATGCAAAGTTTGTGTCTTATGGACTAAGTCATAAGATTCTGCTGCCTTTTTCTTTGTTAGCTGTTTGTCTTCAGTACTTTATTGATGCTTTTTTGAAGCTGGTTTTGCCTTCATGGTATTCATGGTTTGTGACAATGGATTTTGAGAAGGTTATCCGCGAGCTCAGTGGAGTAATTCTCACGAGAGGGCCCAAACTCTGTAATTTTGTGGAATGGAGAGGATTTAAAGTTGTTTATAAAAGGTAACGCTACAAGATCTCAGTGAGACTTCTTTTACTATGAATATACTTGACCATTTCAGAGATTATCAACTAGTTTGGGATAAATTATGCAGATATGCTAGTCTTTACTTCTGCATGTGCATTGACCAGGATGACAACGAATTAGAGATTCTAGAAATTATTCATCACTTTGTTGAGATTCTTGACCGGTACTTTGGCAGTGTGAGTGAACTTAAACTTGACCTTTGTGGGAGTATTAATGGCACCACTAAATTTCATCTGATTGTGATTATTTTATATCCAGGTCTGCGAATTGGACTTGATCTTCAACTTTCATAAGGTATGCGTATTATGCTCTTCATGTTCCTGTGGTTAGGGGTAGAATTTCTTTTTTTTTTTTTTTTTTCAAAAGCAATTTCCATAACCCTTTGAGTTTATTGAGCTCTCATTCGTTCAAGAGCTGGTGACATGTTAACCTTTTGAATGAGGAACGAAATTATGTAGTTTATATTTATTTTGGTTGGCTTCTTCTATGGAGAATTACAGAATCTGTTATCTCTAAGAATTTTTTTTTTTTTTTTTTAATTTCCTCACTTTCCTAATAAATGTTATAATTTTGGTTTTGACATCATCACGATGTCAGCAAATTATTGGTGTCTACATAATTGCATTTATATTTATCCTTTTTCTTTTGCATGACTGATTTTCATTCCAAATACGTCCGGTAAGTAAATATCATTCATGTTAAGGATTATAGATCATGGATGTTAAAATACGGTCCTTGCTTAGTTCTCTGCTGCTGTTTAACATTGAAGGCCTACTATATATTGGATGAAATCTTGATTGCTGGTGAACTTCAAGAGTCAAGCAAGAAAACCGTTGCACGTTTAATAGCTGCACAGGTAGAATATTTTTTTCGTCGTTAAAACGTCTTGGTTTGCCATAACTCCATTTTCCAAGCGAATTGTTTTATTTTGTTGTAGGATTCACTGGTAGAGACTGCAAAAGAGCAGGCCAGTTCCATTAGCAATATTATAGCACAAGCCACAAAGTAGGTTATGCTGTAGTGATTGCTGGTTGTCTTTGTCGATTTTCGGAGTATCATCTGTGGTAAATTCTTTTTAAATTTCATTTTCGAGAACTTTATTTGCGTGTTATGAATGTGGAATTGCGAGATCTTGCAGAACTGGTAGCCCTTAATGCCACACATTTTATGTTTATGTACAATGGCCATGCATTTGGGGTTTCAAGTGTGAATTTGTTGGCTTATAACATGCAACATGCCTTGTTGATTTTGTTCATTTGAAGTTGGTGTTTTTATTGAAGTCCTACATTGGCATTGGCTAGGCTAAGAGGCTACGTTGGTTGGACTCGAGAATGAGCATTAGTTATCGGGTATGTTCAATTGTTCCAAGTTTTAATATTAAATTGACTTAAGAAAAATGATACTTTTTTAAAAGTTTGAAATTGAAATAATTTTACAAGGATTTAATTAAAAGCGAAGTAGCCACCAATAATTATATACAATGATACATTAAGCAAAAATATTTTAATTTAATAAAAAAATAAAATCACATTTTTTTCACAGAACATTATTATTGAATAAATCATAGCTGGATTTTAAATTCAATAAAATTATTATAATCAAATTAATACCAAAAAAATATTGAGCCATCCCAAAATAATTTCGTAGAACAGGTATTTGGAAGGGTTATTGAAGATTATATCATCAGATTCATATATAGATATGTGTTGAAAATCCGTGTCAAATTCGAGTACTTCAAAAAATTAAGAGTTAGAACAACATAATAAGCCACTAGTATTTTTCATCAGAAAATATCTTAGCATGGAATGAATATAATTTACTAAAATAAAATATAAAGAACATATGGAAAAAAAATTAGTAACAATAAATTGAAAATTTTGTACAGGCTATTTAGTAAACCCAAGGCTTAGAGAATTGAAACCAATCAATAATTTTGGCAAAAATATACAAATATATAAAAAAAAATTTCTATCCTTGAGATCTGCCTTCAACTCCAAGCTCAACATCCTTAACTGGAAAAGATCCTTCAACTTGCTGCTGCTTCAATAACAATTTAACATCTTCTGAATCTGAACCATCTTTCGAGAAAGGGGTAACCTTGGAATCGGTTTGCTTGTCCGCCTCGACGGCCCAGCTATATACGACCATGCCGAGCACGGCAATCGCCATCCCAAGTATGTTTTTAAGTGTTAGCTCCGAATCAAAGAGTAGCCATCCCAATATCAAAACGCAAACCGTTTTCATGTGGCCGAGAACCTGGAATGACACGGCGGAGAATCGTCCGATGCATAGATATTGGCTTATGTTGCAGAATACTGCTAAGGAGCATGATAGTAATATGAAAACCTGCACAATTTTTCACCCCGTTTCATACCCACAATCAGTATTTTCCTCACAATTCTTAATACATAAAAGTATATATTTATTTATATGAAGGTTAATATGTACATTGGCCTTTGGACTGTACACCTTTTGATGATTTGACTGTCTAAAGAAAAAAAATACAATTTTGTAACTAAACTTTATATTTGTCAAGCACATTAACTTGATAGAATACTATTGTTACATAAAACGGTGACATTGTTAATTTGACTAATACTAAATAGTATGTGCCAGATCAATACCACATTTGTATTTAGAAAAATATTTGACTTGACGGTAGACACATGGTGATTTAATATTTGTCAAACATGTCAATATTTTATACATCGGCGTTATTTCATAAAGGTAATATGTGGAGCAAATGCAAGTTTAGGTATTTGATTGTAATTTTGTTTCTTTAAATACCAAAACATCAAAAAGTTTTTAGTTTGAAGCTAATTTATATAAGAACTTATATACGTGCGCGCTATGTTACTTTGACTCTTTATTTTTTTAAGTATCCATGTCTGACACCGTATTCGACACATATTTAGATATGACTATAAGAATATAATCTTCAAAGGGCTCTCTAAATATATAAAAAATTTGAAAAAAAAATTAAAAATATCCATATCAAATATATACTCATAGCCAATAGTCATGTACAAATCTGAGTAACATAGCACGTGCGTGTCGGTGAGTGAGTGAAAATGGTTGGCTTGGTTTGAAGAGACGAGAACTACACTTACAAAAGCAGGCGAGGAGAACTTATATGTAGCCAATACTTTGCCAGTAAGGAAGTAATCGACGAAGGGACCGAGCAACAAAAGAGATAGAGCTTGGATTGGAGCTGTTTGACTCAGCAATTCAAATGATCCTATTGAGTATTTCTTCTGTAAGGACCCAATTGACTGTTCCAACAAACAAACAAAGATTTTGATTATTATTTAGAAAAAAGGGCATTCTGCTATTCTGGACTGAAATCATAAGGTGACGGAAGGGGGTAAATGAGAAGTGCTTTAAAAAAAAAAACAAAGAATTAGGAAAAAAAATGCTTACAATTTGTTGTAAGGAGGTAGAGAGCACAGCAACAAAGGCGCAAAGAAATCCTTGACTGTTAACTTTTACATCAGTAACTGTGCAAACACCCACACCAACAACCACCACAATGACTGCAATCTTGACTTTGCTTGAGTATTGTTTACCATGAAGGATCCATTCCATCACACAAACAACTGGAATCATACTTAGCTTTGAAATCTGTTATCATAATTTATCAAAAAACAGGAGGATATATTAGCTTTGAAACCTAAATCATAATGACGACAATGATGATGATGATCGGAAATGGAATATATATATATATATATATATATATATATATATATATATATCATGCTTGTTTTGGCTATAGCATTTAGCATAATGCATCTGTATTGTTTCAACTCTTCATTTTTTCAGAAGTATTCATGTCTAACATTTATGTTTGACGTATATTTGAATATGAGTATTGGCACATGATCTTCTATCCTTCAAATACATGAAAAAACTAAAAAAATTAATGAACATACTGTGTCGGATACATACCTATATTCGACACTTACACTTGAGTCAAGTAACATCGCATGACATTTACCTGATAAAATCCAACTGAATTCAGCATGAGGCTCAAGTTCATCCCGGTGATTGAAGTATTGGCAACTATTGAGAACCAAAGAAGCTCCCGCAAAGGAACATTTGTCTTGGTAGTGTAACCAGTTGCATTTGACACCAAACCGATTAATGCAGTCATACAAAAGTGGAACCCAGTTAACGTTGTGGCTGTAAGAAAGCAGGAAATGTTTTTTTAGATTTGAGCAGAAGCATGGATTAGGTTGTGCAAGAGCTACTGAAAAACATATTGCTTTAAACATGCCGATGGAAGCGATACTAGAGATTCATATCAGTCAACAAAATGGTTCGGATGAAAGGTTGAGGCCCCATTCTGAAGAAGGATCTATCATATACACAAGAATATGGAAGGAGATGAAGCAGGTTAAACAATAGTCAACGTAGAAATGCCCATATAATTAGCAGCATTGTATGGAAAAGAGATTTGGAGGCTGAAGGTGCCTAGCAAGATCAAGGAATTTCTTTAAGAAGAGTATGTTCTAAATCAAATGCTATTCCTTCAAAGAGCAATCGATGGAAATGCAAAAGTCTACAGATAATCCTACCTACTTGGTTTGTCAGCAGGAAGAGGAAACATTTGAGCGCATGCTCCTAAAATGTGATTGGACCCTACATAACTCAGATTTTAAATTTTTTTAATGTATTTGCATATTATACTTAGACACAAATTGGATATAAAGATATAAGCTTTCAAAAAAATAATAATAATATTTGCACGAGGCATATACCGTATATCTATCTAACATTCCCCCAAGTCCGGTAACATTGATTGGTAGTAGAGGGTGTGCAAGAAAGATCTATGATATTCAGAGTCGGATGTGAATACCGAGCATAAATATATTTAATTTTTTATAAATTTTTTCATGTACTAGAAAAATCTTCATACTTATGTCCATGTCATACGCAAATATCAAACAGGCAGCTATGGTTTAAAACTAGGGAAAGAAAAGGTGCACGGTGGAATTCAGATAAAGGCAGTGAAAGGAGATGAAACAGAATAAAGGTGTTCCAAACGTAAGGAAAGAATCCATTTTTTTATTCCTTCCCCTGGAATGGAAGACATCTGTTGGCTAAGAACCCATTTTTGCTCGGAATCTCATTTAAAAAGAAGAATCAGCAAATAATAATAAAAAAAAACATTGAGAAATTCAGAGATGATAATACTCTTAACATTCAGAGGGGATCTCCCAGAGATTAAAAGGGAAAATAAAAATGAAATTATGCGACTCAGATCCAAGATGAACAAAGGCAAAAAAAGGTTTAGCATTGTAAAAAAGAAAGAAAAGAAAGGGGAAATTGAACAAAGAAAAAGAGCAAAAACTGACCAAAGACGAAGGTATAACCGGTGGGGGACATGAGCTGCTTGTTAGCCATGATAAGGCCAACGGAGCTGATAACGTTCATAGCCCAAGCTCCCATATCTGATACGGCGGCTGATGACTGTTTCTTCTCAGTCTCCATTGTCTCAATTTTCCAATACAGATCTGAAACTTCCCTCCCCAAAGACGATAATTAGACACCAAGGAGATTTATTTGAAAAATGGAAATCTCCAATAACAAAGAACAATGAACCCCAAGCAGAAATGGCCAAAAAAGAAAAACACAAAAGAAGAGTCAAAAAATACTACTTGGGGTTTATCTAAATTATGCCAATTTCATGACTTCGAGATGAACAAGGATGAATTTAATGGAAATATAACAATAATAAAGAAATAATGAAAGGAAAGGGGGGGACTTTCGCGGCAGGCCAAGGCAGCAAGTCCAAGTTCAAAAGGATAAAGTCAGACAACTAGAATATTGCCAGCCAAAGACTGGTTCAAAATCGAATCTAGTTTTACCGTTTTTTCGACGTAAAATAAAGAAAAGTAAAAAAGAGAGACCGAGAAATCATTGAGGTGAACTGTTTCTTTCTCTTTTTTCCTCCTTTCTTTTCTTTTCTAGCAATCAGCAGTATGACACCCGCAAATCCCGATCCCATCTGACTTGATACGCTTACGCTCTTACCATTCAAAAACACCCAATTAATTTTGTCTTTCCAAAGTCGAATCTTCAACGCTCTCCAACCAGACAATGGGTGTTTCCTTTTTTCTCTTTTTTTCCTTACACAAGACATTTTCTATATTACTGTACTCTGCTTTCATCCCAATCTCATGCCATTTTGTACAAATTCGTGCGCGCAACACCGTTAAAAAACCAGACCGGGATCGAGACTATCAGTTTAACCTGTTGGGTCTACCAGTTCAATAATTATTTTTAATATTTAAATATTAAATTTAATGTTTTATAAAAAAAATTAATAATTAATATATATTTAATTTAATAATATGATTTTTTCAAAAAAAAATATAAATATAAGATGTTATACATTTAAATTTTATTAATTATTAATAAAATTTTTAAAAATATATATAATTTAAAATTTATCAATTTTACTTAATTTTTACTAATTTTTTATCATTAAAATTGATTTTATATTAATTTATATATATATATATATATATCAAATTAAACAATCATTTAAGTTTTAATTGAATTAGTTCAACTTAAAAGGGAAAAAAAATGTCGTCCATTTCCATGCCCTGGGTACGCGCTCATGGCCAGAACGTGTCGGTCGCCGATGTGAACATGACTAATTTATACTTCCACCGAGTGAATATTAATACCGATGACTTTTTATTAACTCAACCGAAGATATATGTGTATAAAATTAAATTATTTTTATATATTTTTATATTTTTTAAATAATTTATAATTTTTTAATTTAATTATTATATTTAATTATTTATTTATATATTATGTATATTAAATTTTAAATAAATAAAAAATATTTAAATATTTATTTAATATAAAAGACTTTCAATCGTTAAATATATATTGAAAACATCAATATTTTTAATTAATATGATTGAAATAATTGATTGATTTTAAAATTTTATATGTATAATAAATATAATTATATTACTTAATTTAATAATTAATTTTTAATATATTAATTATATATAAATTTATTAAAAATATATAAAATTAATTTAATTTTATATCAATGCATCTTGATTAGATAAACTCTTCTTTAAAATTGTGAATACGTAATATGTCCTTTGAGTTAAAAAAAAAAATCGAGAAATTAAGAGTAGATAAAGACCTTGAAAAATAGTACAATGTATACGTTGCTACGGGTTAATCACCAATCACATCCGAAAAGGAAATTGGTGGTTAGTGACTAGGTGAAAATGCAAGGGACTCTCCCGTTTTGTCGCTCCCCTTAATTATTATTAATGATTTAGAGATATTACATATTTCTATTCATTTAACTTGGTTTCTCCCGTTAGCATTCAAATCTCTTGTCCCTTTCTTCACGAAGGATTTGAGCGCATTTCACCTGATATAAAAATCAAATGTGCATTAGCTTTACCGATCCCTTTGCAAGGAAATTTACAAAACTATAGAAACATAACCTAAACTATCCCCAGAACCCCATAATCGAATCCCCAACCAACTCATGTAAACTGCTAGGTTATATCTATTTCTCTTTTTCTACTTTTTGTTAGGCACTTGTCCCAATTTGGTACAATCAATGTCTCTCAGAAGTCAATTAATCTACCATTTGCTAAACGGATTGCGATTACAAAAATAGCAAAGTTGGAATGGATATGCCGAATAGATGGCAATAACAATAAGTACCGCCAAACCAAGAAGCAAGCATTAGCTTAGTAGCCGACAGATTCCATGATAATAATAATATCTGATAATAATTAGCAAAGTTTGATTGATATGTAATAACGATATAAGAATTTTTCACCCACCTCAAAGGTCTCAAGATGAGATGCCACAAGTTTTAAGGATCCAAATCCTACATCATCCGAATTCTGGTTCAATATTTTCCGCTCTAAAACTAAGACTTGATGAGACTATTAAGAGGTCCTCCAT
>JBBYHM010000007.1:1107311-1203342 GCA_038381775.1 Adansonia rubrostipa | reverse complement strand
AATGAAAATGGTCTTACAATTATTCCCTAAATGTTTATGCCTTTTTCTTGAGTCAAAACCTTGAGTGGTATGATCAACGGGTTGTTTCATCATCGCAAACTACTCTAGGACTATGCAAATAAGTTCGAGACGCTCTTGCCACTCTTTCCCTTCAGTCATGGACGTTCGAACATCAATGACTCGTGTTTTGACCCGTAGACATAAAAAAATAAGAGATATCCCCTGCTTTGCTTTGTCCCCTGCTGGCAGCATAACTATTGTAAATTGAAAAATCACTTTAAAATCCTAAATGATTTTTCATGAATTTTTTTATATTTTTCTATCAAAGCACGTCGAATTATCTTTAAAAGGATATCTTATTTACCTCTGGATCATTCCGGATGAGAGAGTTATGGTTTTTCAAGTCTAAACTGTCCGAAACCTTTGAAATCCAAATATATATTCTGGTTGGGCCGTTCAGGCCCATTAAATGATTTTTTCAAAATTTTCAAACATTTTTCCTAAAAGGTTCATGAAATTCCCTTTTTAGAAAGGTATTTTTTGCAATTTTTTGATACTAAATGAGTCCGGGGTGATTTTTCAAATTTTGACACACCTTGTCTCTCATATGCTCTACCAGCAGCACTAGCAATCCGAATTTGAAAATTTATTCCCCTAGAAAATGACTTTTTAGGATATGGGGAAGATTTTTAGATTGACCCTCATCGAGTTACCTTTTTAACTTGCCCACCTTTTCAATCAAGCAAGATAGCACGATGCTATCCCCTATTTTTAGTTTTGGTCAAAATCGAGTTGTTTTCCCGAATTTTGTCTCAAGACATTTGAATGTCTCTATGTTAACCTGGTTAGACTCGAGAACATGCTTTGACCTCCCATAGGCTCGTACCAAGCACAAACACATTTTGCATCTTTACCATCCTCATTTACAATAAATCTTTTTGCCAAAAATCATCGAACGCTCACCCATTTTCTAAATCATGAAATTTTGTCATCCAGGAGGATACTCTAACCTTGACCTTTCGAGGGGAAACTCCAACCCTGCTTTCCAAAATTTTCAGGATTTAAAAATCCTTCTTTATCAAAATTATCTATCACCCATGGGGATACTCTAATCTCACCTTTCTGAAGGGATACTCCAACCCTGTCTTTCAACTTCAATTGAAATTTTCTCCTTCCCAAACTCTCATGAATGTGTCAAACAAACCTTGTTTAATCAAGAAGCCCAGATACATCTTAAAAATTGTCTATTCGATTATTCCTAGATAATCGATGCCAATAGCGAGATAAATTCTAAAAGTCCACCCATTTTCTTTATTGTTGCATTGAATGATCCATGTTATGTTATTTCATTTATTGCCTTACTAACATGATTTCTTTGTGATGATTATTTGCATTCATGTTTTCAAAATGTTTCCAAATAAAATTAAAGGTAATGTTTCGCGTGGGTATCTCTCCAGTGCTCAAGGCAGAACATTTCATTTTCAAAGTAAAATCCAAAGGTAATTTTTATCGAAAATCTCTATATCTCTTCGGGGCGTATATGAGATTAAATCTTTTTCAGCAAAACCTAGATTATTTCTATAAGATTCATACATTAAAAGGGGTTATATCGAAATAATAACAAGTTAAGATCAAAAGAATCGAAACCAAGAAAGACATAGCTAGGACGATACCAATTTCAGGTGTCACGAAGAGGTTTGTACCTCATCATGGGTAACTAACTCCCAAACCCAAATGACAAATCTTTGCATTACGTAGACCACGAGATCAATGTTTTGAGTTTTGTAACTCAAAACATAGGTTTCACTAGGGATCTGATCATGCCTAGCCCTAAATGATCGATGGCGACTCTAAGCGTTGACTATTTCGTGATGGTCATCCGAGACCAATAAGATGAGCGATTCATCTTATGATTCCTTTCACAGTACCACAAGTCGAGAATTCGTACATTCTCATTCTTATCACATCGCCAAAGAGTAGTCTCAATCAAGAAGACATTTCCAAGTCAGGAAAATGTTTTAAGTTGTACGCACTTATAGATCCGCGAGGATCCACTCCGGGGTATGTTGTAACAATAACATGGCCCGAATTTGAATCATGAATAGCCCGACTTAAAATGACGGGTGTACCTCTCTTTCCTATATATCTCTATATATCATTTTTTTTATTTTAGGGGCCATATTATCATTAATACTATTTTTATTTGTGTGTAGGGACTAAATTGCCAAGATGAATTGCTCACTCGACTTCTTGAAATAGTCATTTACAAAATAACCATTTATTTTAGAGTCGCCACCAATCTTATTTTGGCTAAGTGAGATTGAACTCATGCTAGAGTTTATATTTTAAGGATTACAAAACTTATAAAAATAAACTCCAAGGTTTGTGCTTATACCAAATATTGTATTACGAGAGTCCGTTACAATCACGAGTAAGGATCGACCTTTTTATGATGCCTAGTATTTGGCACTTTATTAATTATGTCTTAAAATAAATTTATTTTTTAGTCAATTTCAATATTCAATTTTTAATTATAATTCCCATATGCTTAAAAGAAAATTTTATGAAAAAAATTTATTATTCTGAATGAGAAAATCAGGTTTTAGTATTTTTTTAAAAAAACCATAATTTCTTCTGTACCCTTCCAGAGGACCAAAAGAACACAAAGATTTTTATCATTCTCTCTTGCACCCTACTGGAGAGCCTATGGAATACAAAAGGTTTTATTTTTCCAAAATTCAAAGAATCTTTGAAAAAGATATCTCGGTTTAGACAGAAAGTACAAAACTCGATTCTAAGGATCTTAGTGACCAACATGTTCCCTAACATACACCGTCGACCTAAAGGTATCCTAATGACTCCAAAAGACTCTGTTATAAAATAAATGAATTATTAAAATACCTTTAAGGAGTACCTTCAACATATAGGTATCACAGTACCCAAAAGATTCTAAAACTTCATAAACAAACGAACCTATTCCTACTGTACACCTTCGACATAAAAGTATATCACATATGACTTAGTTCTAACATAAATTACTGAAATATCCCTAAGGTTTACCTTCGACATAGAAGTATCTTGGTAATCTAACAGATACAAAAATGATTATAAAATGATAAACCTATCCTAAGTATACACCTTTGGTCTAAAAATGTCTCGATGAGTGCGTAAGACTCTGTTCAAGAAAAATTACAAAAATGCCCCTAGAGTATACCTTTTACATGAAGGTATCCCGGTACCATTAATGGACACTAAAATGATAAGAAATGACTTTTCTACCCTAAATATCAAAATTAAAATATCAAATTTGACTTAAAATGCAAAATTTAAAACTAAACCCCTAAACTTTTAAAAATTACATTTCGTATCCTATGAAAAACTAAAAGAATACAAAATTTTTGAAAATTTATATACCCTTATGGAAGACCATAAGAATAGTAGAAAATTTTAAGTGTAATAAAAATGACCAATTTACCTATAAATACTAAAATTTGCTATATAGTCCCTAAGCTTTTTAATTTTTACATTTAGGTCCCTACATGTGAAAATAAACATGAAAAACACAGCAAATATATTCATGAAGATTTTGCCAAACAACTTAGCCTTGAAGCAAAGTTTTTCAACATTTTGCAAAATAGTCCCTAAACTTTACTAATATTTCAATTTAAGTCCCAACATAAAAAATACTACAAAATCCCACAAATATCATCAAATCAAGTGAAAATCAATGTAGAAAACATAGCATAAATATAATGAGGGTTCAGCGAAGCACCTTTAATCATAAAACACATTTTTACATATTTTACAATTTAGACCCTAAACTTTCATAAAATTACAAAATGACCCCTAAAATGTTAAAAGACCTAAACATGTTCCAAAGCACACAAAATCAATTTCCAAACAGCCTATGAAGCTCTCAACCAAACCAAAAATAGTACAAAAAAATTTTATGCATTTTACAATTTAGTCCTTGAACTTTTTGATATTTACAAAATAAGCTAAAGAAAATTAAAACATCACAAAATCACCCCTAAGTAATTCTGCTAGCTTGATATTTCAACAAAAAATAAATTTTTCATCACATATTTTCATAAATATTAATATATATACATGGTAGAATTTTTACTATGCATGAATAAGTATAAAAACATAAAAAATAACGAATAAATCAATATAAAACAACATGAAAATATTAAGGAAAATTATATAAACATGTATTCATGAAAAAAAACAATATATACATCAACAAACACAAATAATCTCAAAGAAAATCAAACTATTTCTAACAAAAATTAACGAAAACAATGAAAATAAAAAACATTAATCATAGCCATCATACTTAGCCTTTCAACCTGAACAAAAATTCATGAGCAAAAGTATTCATTTGGCTCATTAATAAGATGAACCAAACAAGAAATGAACAAAAATTAAGAAATGAACAAGAAAATACCTTAGAAAAGCTTGAAAAATTAAGTATTTTGGTGTTTTCCTTTTCTTTTTTCTTCAATCAATAGCCAAATCTTGAAACGAAAAAATTAAACTTTTATTTATAGGAGATGGTGGACGGGAAGATGGTGGATGCTTCCACCAAATTCTACAAATTTTTTATTTCATTGTATTATATTACTTTATTTTATTTTACATTATTTTATTTTTATTAATTTGGATTTGACTTAAATTAATAATTTTAGCCTTTTAATGGATAATGTCATGCATGACATCATCAAAGTCTAGAGAATTTTGGAAGATATTTATATAATTTTTAAAATTATACCACAAAATTAATTAAAAGAATTAAATTATAAAAATTCAAAATTATATATTTGCAATAAAATTTCATATTATCAATTTAATTTATTCTAATAACAAAAACAATTTCAATTTTCAAGAAAAAAATTAAAATTAGCAAACTCGCAAAATTTTACGAGAAAAACATTTATTTGAAAAAATTGTTATATGTAAAAAATGCAAAACTCATAAAATAAATTGAATTTTGAAAACTGATTTAATGTGAACTAGACAACAATATTTGAAGAATTTTAAAATTAAAAACTCGAAAAAATCATACAAAAAAATTTATGGAGTAGAAAACTTTGCATCTCTGTAAAAGAAAAAATTTTAAAACTCATAAAATAAATTAAATTTTGAAAAACTGAATTAATACGAATTAACTAATATTATTTAAAGAATTTTAAAAGTTATAAACTGAGAAAAATCTTCCCAAAAAATTTAAGGAGTGGAAAAATCTGTATTTTGGAAACGAAAAAAACTTTAAAACTTATAAAATAAAATGGATTTTGAAAAACTGATCTAATGATAATTAAATATGAATATTTAAAGAATTTTACAGTTCAAACTCGTGAAAAATTCACTAAAAAATTTTGTAGATAAAAGAATGCTAGGTGTTTTAAAACTGGGAAATTATCAAAAAATTTATTGAAACTTATATAAAATGAATTAAATATAACATATTATTCAAAATACTAATTTAAAAAATGGCAAAGATGAAAATCCAAAATCCAAAATAATTTTACCAAAAAAATTTCATGAGCATTATACTTATGGTACTATAAAAAAAATTCAAAATAAATTACTAAAATGAATAAGTTGACACCCTGTGGTATAAAATGATAATACGAATTTTTCCTTGAATATTTATAATTTTTTGGAGTGCATATTGGCATAAATACTATAATTGTATCGGTAAAAATATACGATGGTCATCTTCCCATATTTAAAAGAAAAATTCCTAAAAATAAAAAATTTGACCGTGATAACATCTATAAAAACAAATTTCAAAATTTCACAAGTATAAGGTTAAAAGCTAATTATTTTACCTTGAATTTGTCATTTTTATCCGAAATTCATTTTGTGTGATGCTTGAAATGGCAGAAATTTTGTTGCATGCACCTGCAATCATTTAAGCGTAACTAAATAGATCTTGAAGAATCTAGTTTACCCTAAGAAATTCTACCTTTATCGATGGCAACTAAATCTTTAATCTAGGATTTTTTTTTAGACTATTAGGGAACAGGCCCAGATAAAATTAGGTGTATATACACAGCAACCAAAATTATGAAAATTTTTAGGTTGCTTGAAAACCACCAAACCAAAATGATTCTTGTGCAAACAATAGTCAAACATGGCTAATTAGATTTAATCACCTTGAAATTATTAAAAATAATATTAAATAATTAGAAGAGGATTAAAACACATCAATAGCATGCTATAAATGTGAAAAAAATTTCAAAAAAAAATTCAAGACAAATATCGCATCATTTAAACTAATCTGAAGGAAAATTGTTTTACGATTGGTAATCACTAAGTCCTAGATCGATCAAAGCTAATAAGGAGGCGGCAATGCCACTTGAAAGATCATATCTTAAGCATTTAATGCCCACTATTTGGATTTAGGGAAAGTGATTTTAAATAAAAATTTAATAAAAATAGAAAACATAGAATCACACAGCAGAACTAACCAAAAAACATGAGTAGATCATCTTAGAAGCCTTTTGATCAATCTACCCATAACAAGAATGGAAAAAATTTGATTTCAACCTTAATCCAAAAAGGCCATCTTCTCAATTTAAAACAAACTTTTCTTTGATCTAATGCACCAAGCCTAGCTGTTGCAAACTAAAGATATCTAGACGTCTAGCCTCGAATGGTGGTGATCAATATAGGTTTCAAAAATTTATGCCAAAATAAGAGGATAGACTCCTCTATGCCAAAGTTCATGCTAGTGGACTAGGTTTCAAAAACCTTCCCCAAGCAATCTCTTTATGTGCCAAAATCATGAAAATCAGAGGAAACATTTCCTACCAAAAGTTGAAAAAGAATGGCACAAGAAAACCAAAGTTGCCATCAATCACTTTAGGGAATGTGAGTAGGCACCTTAGGGTTTTCTTTAATGTGTTTGGATGGCACAAAGAAGGTTTTAATACCCAGGGTTTAAGTTTTCTTACATATTTGCACTTTCACCCTTCGTTTTTAGATAATTTAAAAAACTCCGAAGCAACTTTTACTCTTTAGGTAATTTAATCCCTATCTTATTTTAATTTCATAAAATCACGCTTATGCGTGTGACCTAGTAAGCCTTCATCATATCGGCAATAAATATAAATTTATTTGGTTAAGAATAATTTATATTTTGCAGACCAAAAGCGGTATCTAGCAATGTATCATGGCCATCTGATATGTAGGAAGAGTCAAATTGGTTTTGACTACCCCTTCAGTATATAATATCTTAGCATAATTCAATCCTTTATCATATATCCTAGAATAGGCAAAAGTTTGGTGCAGTGTCCACTTTTGACCTATTCCATATCAGTGTGCAACCTTTATGTATTAACTCCATAATCATATTGCCTTGGCCATGGTCATTGAGTTAACACCAGCCAAGTACATACGAGATATGTCCACTTAAATCACTTGGGGTGATGAATCCTTTCTAGACCATTTATCCACTTTCAGTATACTTCATCTCATACCTAAAATTACCCTTATTTCGTATTAATTTGTTATGAACCCGTTTGCATTGATCTTTAAGTATGATCATTCATATACAAGGTGACTTGGTGTCATAAGTCTAAGGATCTCTTAAATGTAAATATTTTCATGGGCACTTGAGTGAAAAACCAAATGCAAATCTCATAGTGGGTTTCGTTCAGTGAACTTGTTACCATAACAAGCAGCCATATAATGTCCATAAGCATCTTTATATTTCAACTTATGAGATCAATTGCATGTATCCTATACATGGAGGTTTACATATGCCAGTGTTTGTGCATTGTTAATGCTCCATCTTAATAATATGACTAGGGACATTTTAGCAATATAACTTTGATGCATAAGGATCTCATAGTTGTAACTTTTACAATTCTCTTGCAAAACCAATGCTTTGTTGGCTTTATCTACATAAATATGAATAGTTATTATCTGATCAATCTTATGGATAAAGAAATATGTCATATTATATTAATCAAATATAATGTATGTTGCATGAATTAACTAATGGCTAATGTTTACAAGCAAATTTGATTCGCTTGCAACACTTACACTAACAGATGTATGCATTAAATGTATAAAGGCTTAACATATGTTAGTCTTTATGTATTGTTAATGCCCTGTCTTAATAATATGATGACTAAGAATAATTTTATAAAAACAGCTTTGAATCATAAGTATCTCATGTTGTAACCCATTACAGTACCTTGGGAAGGCCAATGCATTTCATGAGCTCTAACTACATAAGATATACATAACAATTGTCAAATAATTTCTTATGGATAAAGAAATATCTTTTTAACATTAATAAAATCTAATGTTTGTTTATATGCAACCACCAAATGCTAGTGCCTTATAAGCTGCAGTGATTAGCTTGCAAGGCTTACATGAATAAAAAAGTCCTATTTATAAAGCATCTAAAGCCTGGAAGGAGATACTTCATAAATAAGAAAGGAAACAAGTTGTATTTTGCATGTGTAATTGCACTTGCATCATAGCCTTAGCTTTTAAAATTATGATGCCTGATTTGCTACTTAATAAGTAAATAGCTTCGGGGAAGGGTAAAGGTGCTGACATCACAATGCTAGCCTAACTATTTTTTTATTTATGTTTTTCCTTGCTTTGCAACTATAAAAAGTACAAAGCACTAAATTATTGCATAATATAACCAAGTAAGTGAAAAGAAAATCCAAGCTCATGCATATCAATATAAGCATAAACATTTAATCAAAATTAAACTTAAACAGTAGAATTAAATAAAGAAACATCGATATTTCCAAGGATCTTAGGAAGAGATATACATGTAATCAAATAGCAATTTTAAAACATAAATCTGATAGAAATAATACCTACTTAGAGACTCATAACTCTAAGCATGCCATGGGTTGATTACTAGATTTCTTCTTAAGGCCAAAAGTAGCACATATGTCTTGCCTCTAACGATCATCCACACAAATGCCTATTGAAGCCTTCATAAGGTCTGGTGGTTCTTTAGTGCTAGCCATAAGGCTTCTCAAACCTTAACCAAAAGATATATAGCTAACAAGTTCAGATCAAAAGTGATTCGGGAAGAATTCCCACACCTGTTTCACTAAAGAGGATAAAAATAACTTCTCAGGGAAGTTGTTTACACAAATGCAGAGAAATAAATCCAAGGATCTCAATTTTTTGTTTTGGTTGATACATTTAGGACAAAAAAATAATTTTCCATCTTTTGTTGTGATCAAAAAATTTTTTTGATCACCTAGGATGTAACTCTACGCAATCAGGTTTAAGAAAGCAGGGATTTTGAGGTTTAGCCAATTTTAAAACTTTTGTAAAAAATTAATTTCTTAATGCTATAAAACTATTTTTCTAATTTTTTTGTGTCAAGAATGATTCAAGAATACTTATAAAATCCATGAAAATGCAAATAGAGCTTAAGAAAGCATAGGTGTTGCACCAAACCCCTCAAGAAAGTCTAGGATTGAAGCTTAGGATTTTCTTAACATTGTTTATTAGCCAAAAAAATTTAATAATGTATTTAAATACACCCTAGACTGGGTTAGGCTTGACTATTGGGTCAACTGAGTCAATGCTAACATGCCCAAAAAGTCACACCACTTTGGAATGTTTCTTAGAGTTTAATTAAAACTATTTTAATTAGCTTGTCCATGATTTAGCCTTAATATTAACTTATTAATATTTTAGCCCAATAGCACACCAAAGATAGCTATTACATGTGCGTAGCTCATTAGCAAGCTAACTTGGAGTAGCTCACAACCAAACTCTCTTAACTTGGCAATTAAGTCTTTAGGCACAACCCTTAAATTTACATGTTAGGTAATCTAATTCACAATTAAGTTTTGTAACCTAAGTAAAACAGTTTAACTTTATGTAAATACTATTAAATATTTACATAATTATCAAATAATTATTTAATTTTTCAAATACAATTATTTGGCTCTATTTAATAAATCACCAAACCATGTCTATGAGAGACATTATCTTAATCAGACATTGTTATCTTATTACCATATTATGACATCTCTAATTAGATTTCATAAATCTAATTTATGTCTTAAATTATTCTTAATTAAACTTGTACAATTAAGTCATCCTTATTATACTTTTTATTTAGTTAAGTCTTGCTTAATTAAATCTTGATTTTAATCTAATAAATCATCTTATTGTGTATGACCTATTAGGCTTCCATTATAATGGCAATAAATATAATTACCGAATTAGTGTATTTATATTTGTAGACCAAGATTGGCCTCTAGCAAGGCATAATTGCCACCCAGCATGCAGGAAGAGTTAATATTATGACCTGTTAAGAAACCTTTCAATAACCAGTCTCTTAGTGTAATTCGGTTCTTTCACTAAATATCCCAAAAAGACCATGGCCATAATACAGTTTCTACTCATGTATCAATCCATATTAGATCTTATAGCTTTCAGTTAACCTCACGAATTTAGAGAAATAATTTCTCTTAAATTCATCATTCGTTGACCAATGACTTTCTTAAGTTAACTAAAGACAAGAACATATGAGATACATCTTTAATGTCACTCAGAGTGATGAATCTTCTATGGATCAGTCATCCACCTTTATATGATTCATCCCATACCTAAAACCACCCTACCATAAGCATCTATTTATTGTGGACTTGTTCATGATGGAATCAAGGACACTTCCCATACAAGATGACCTAGTATCACAAGTCTAAGGACTAATATACGTGACTGGCACATGAGAACATATTCTATAGAAACTTTAGTGACTTGTACCAATAGAGTTCTCACACGGGTCATGTTCAGTAAACTTGTTTCCATAAAACAATCACTCATAGGCTATCTCCAATTATCTTTATACTTTAACTTCTATAAGATCAAAGAGTTGCATTCATCAAATACATAGAGGCTTAGCCTATATGCATTGTCAATGCCCTGTCTTGACAATATGATGACTAGGAACATTTTTAGAAACACGACTTTAATGCATAAGGATATCATCATCATAACTTATTATTAACTTTGTAAGGCCATTGTGTTTCATGGGCTTTATCCAATTAGTGTTTGCATAATTATTAATCATGTCGTTAACATAAAGGAAAACATTGAATCAATAACATCTCCTACTTGCAGTAAGCCAATCATAAACACATCCAATGTTGAACTCTTTTGATTAGCAATCATGTCTCCATTTGGACAAAGCTTTAATGCAATTGTGAGAATATGTTTTGGTTACATTCATGATAATCTCATTATCAAGGTCATTAACTATTCAGATCACAATGAGACCTAAATTCCAATCATATGGCTTAGTGTTTCTCTAATAACTACTGGGAATCTTTCATTAGCTTGCAAGCTAAAGATCTAAATGAAACTCCTTTTGTGAGCCTAAACGAAAGAGTTTGTTTTTGACTACTAGGGTATGAACTTGCAATCCTTTGTGGTTTGGAACACGTTCTGAATAATTGCATTTTTAACATCATGGCTATTTATCACTAAGTCAAATTATGATCTTTAGCTTTTAAAGAATTATAAATGCCTCTCATGAAATCCCTCATGTGTAGATTTAGGAATTAGATTCGAAACCTATTTTTGAATCCTTTAAGTTATAGTTGTTTAGTATTCTCAATACTATCGCAAGTGTATGTTTAAGAATAAAGAGACCATAACATAGAATAAATTCCATGATTACTGATTTACTCAATGAGGACTAAATCTAAGCTAGGCATTGAATGCTAGTAATCATCCTTGATTGGCATGTCAATGCCAAAATAAACATCTTATGTTTATGAATAAATCATGATTATATTGTAGAAACATCAATCAAGAAGGTAAGATTTGATCAATATTAACAAGGTTGCCTTACAATATGTCATACATATTTAAGCATCAACTTTTAGGTGTCATATACCAAGAAAAATGAATTAATCTTGGGTATATTTGATATAGAAACTTCTGTAAGTTTCCTAATTTTGATCATATCAAACTATTTTCATGCAATTTTTACTCTATTAATCTAGCTATCTACAATGTTGGCATATTCCTTTATCATCTCCATTGTCTTTCTTCAAAAAAAAAAGTATATGGAAAGCGCATGGATCATTATCCATTAAGTGCTCAAGTCTTGAAATACATCCTATCACATGAGGCCTAGTTAGGCTACCTTCTGACATCTTGCTGAAGAATAATTTCCTAGGGATGTCAAAACTCTTATTATGATTATCCTTATAGAGCAATTCTTTAAGGTTTTGATGATTTCATAAGCTCAAATAGCTACTTCCTCCTGTCGAAGTATAGGCATCAAACTTGCCATCACCATAGGGTGGCAAGGTCATCAATATAAACTTGACAGACTGCCCTGACCTTATGGACTATTATTGCCTATGCCTTTCAATGTGGGACTAGTCAATGGAGCCTAGCCCATAAAGCTTACTAGCGTATCATTTGTGCTACTTAGCAATAGACTGTTAGACATGTTGTGTTTATATCCATTATAAACCAGAACATTTTTATAGTTAATAGTTTTCAATTTCACTCATTAAGTAAAGTTTTACAATTTTAATGATTATCCTCATTATTTTATTAACATTATAGCCCTCAACTATAATATGAGAAGTTTAACATTTGAATCTTTTTAATGAGCTAAGCACCCTTTTTATCCATTTATAGCCTTGGGTTTGCCTAAGAAATCATAAAAAAAATAATTAAGAAGGTAACATAGCTCGCCTACTACATATCTATGCAACTCTTGGATCAGTTAGGCAGTAACTCCTAAATACATCATATGTATTTCACTTAATAACCACCTCTAATGCTGTGGGGTCAAGTTTGCAAGCATTTGAACAACACAACTTCATTTGAGTAAGACCATTAATTATAACTCAAGCAACTCAGGCAAAAAGGACCTTTAGTTTGCCCAACAAATCTCCATGGCTAGAACTCTCCTATCTTGTTATAATATAATGGAAGGCATCTAATCATGCTTAGGCATGGACTCAATATTTTATGAGGGATTTTCAATCATTTATTTGAGGTCTCATTACTTTGTTTGACTAGCATGCTTAGCATTTATTCAATCATATATCACATCTATATAAATTCAAAAATAAATCCAACACAAGCAATTTACTAGGATGATCATGGACTTTATCTATATGGTTTCCTTGTGCCATTTAAAAACTATTCAGTCAAATTGCTAGGAATATCATACAAGGTCTTTGTAATCTTAATGATGATCTCCTTGGTCCTTTTTTTTTGGTACCATTTTTTTTACATCTTGGATTTATATGAATTCCAATCTTATCCTAAATCTAAATCTACCAGTCCTATGTAACTATTACATATCATTGTAAGAAACCTCGAGCTACATTTGAGGTAAGTTAGTGGGAAAAAAATTTACAACCCAGAATTAAAAGAGGAAGTAGTGTTCATAGACCTTATTTAAAAAATACCAAAGAAAAATTCAACTATCCACAACCTAGTCATACTAAGGTCTATTCCATAATCATCCTCATGTCAACATAATCATATTATAAGCATGAAAGAAAATAGGCATAGCCAATACAACTTGATGATCTTGTGTGTCATTTGCATAAACCTTATGAAACAATTTAAGATGATTTATCAAATTATTTAGTAATTTTGGTTCTTTAATTAAAACATTTTTAATGAAATTTCTAGCTTTTAGGAAACTTATCCTAAATTGCTTGTTACCTAACTTCTGTTTTGTTTGTCTTAATTAGGATATTATCTAACATAGATAACTTTGTCTTAATTTGGACAAACCATTTTTAGGAAACTTGTTTTTTGAAAACCATTTTAGGAAACTTGTTTTCCAAAAACAACATTTTAAGACATATTGGACATTACCTAACTTTTAGGTTGTTTCTCTTAATTATAACATTATCTAACTTTTATATAACTGTCTTAATTTCAACAAACCATGTAACATGTAATATTTCCTAAAAATATTTAGGAAACTTGTTTCCAATATTTTTGAAGCCTTAGTAATTGACCTATATTTAAATAAGAAAAACTATTTTCTTACATATTTAACATTTATTCTAATCACATTAGAACAAATCCTAATCGAATTAGGACTAATCATTTCAATTAAATATATTTTTCAATTAAACAATTTAATTGAATTTTAATTCCATGCTTTTTATATTATTCAATCCATATCTTAAACAATTTATGAAAATTGATATAACTGGATAATTAGGTGTTTGATAACAAGTAAGAGTTTTAATGGAACAAAACCTCTTAGGGTGTTCTAGTTTGACCAAGAGTCTACTCCATGCATAGCTATCTTAGTCATCTTAATTCAACTCAAACCACAAAAATATGGCAGATTTGCAGCAACTATTTGCTGCCCTAGAAGCCGCATCAAGGTCCAAAGAAGAGAGACAACAATGCCCCAGGCCTTAACACGCCTAGTGCACCCGCTATGGCCCAAAATTGAAATGTTTCAATTTCAATTTTAACCAAAAATTTTGAGCAATTTTTATGAACAATTCATGATGTTTTCGAAGTGGAAAACCATCGAAAAAAATCGCAGCAATGGCTGCCCAAAAAATCAGCCCCATCAAAAGATCAAAATAGAAACATCCTACCAACATTCAACATTGAAACATTGATAGACGACACAAAAATCAATTTAATTAGAAAAAAATATTATAAAATAATGAACATTGATTTACATGCTAGAAAAGTGAAAATTAAAAAATAACTTCTTTAATTTTTAATTTAAGAAATAGATCAAAAACAACATTGAAACAACTCGAAAGGCTAAAGACATGTTAGAACTTTAATTCAAATTAATTAAAAAAATTTTAATTAATTATTTAAACACTTTTTAACATGATTAAAGCCAAAATTTACCTGCTGTCCAGATTTAAAAAATTAAAGAAAAAATAATTTTTCAAGAATTTTACCAAACTGAATAACCGCCAACCAACACACAAATCAATAAGATTAATTATCAACAAAAACTGGCATGCTAGATCTCACGTAATCTATAAACCTTAGGCTTTGATACTAGTAAAAGGAAAATCTAGGCTCATGCATATCGATATAAGCATAAACATTTAATCATAATTAAACTTATGCAGTGGAATTAAACAAAAAAAAAAACCTAGATTTCCATAGGATCTTAGGAAAAGATATACGTGTGACCAAATAGCAATTTTAAAACATAATTCTGCTAGAAATCATGCCTTCCTAGAGACTCATAACTCTAAACATGTCGATCCTTAGATGAACGCATCATAGGTTGATTACTATAATCTTTTTTTAAGGCCAAAAGTAGCACAAATGTTTTACCTCTAATATTGATCCACACGAATGCCTATTGGAGCCTTCATAAGGTCTGGTGGTCCTTTAATGCAAGCCAAAAGGCTTCTTAAGCCTTAACCAAAAGATGTATAGCCAACAACTTTAGATCTAAAGTGACCCGGGAACAATTCCCATGTCTATTGCACTAAAAAGAGAGAAAAAAAGCTTTGTAAGGAAGTAGCTATTTTTCACAGATGCAGGCAAATGAATCCATGATTTTGGTTGATAGCTTTAGGATGAAAGACTGATTTTCCATCTTTCATTTTGATCAAAAACACTTTTTGATCACCAGGATACAAATCAACCCAATCAAGCTTTAGGAACAAGGACTTTGGGATTTGGTCAATTTCACAACTTTTGTGAAAAATTTATTTCTCAATGCTAAATTTTTTTAATTTTTTTATCATGATCGATCCAAGAACATTCAAAAAATCCATGACAAATGCAAAAAGAGCTTAGAGAAGCATAGGTGTTATGCCAAACCCCTTAGAAAATTCTAGAGTTAGTGCCTAGGGTTTTCCTAATGCTTTTTATCAGCCAAAAAATGTTAATAATGTATTTAAATACACCCTAAGCTAGGTTAGGCTTAACTATTGGGTCAACTGAGCCCAGTACTAACATATCCAAAAGGTGGCCTCACTTTGGAATGTTTCTTGAAGCCTAATTAATACTATTTTAATTAGCTTCTCCAAGATTGGGCCTTAAGAATAACTTATTAATATTTTATCCTAATATCACACCAAAGATAACTATTCCATATACCTAGCCTATTAACTCAACTTAGAGTAGTTCACGACTAGACTCTCTTGATAATTAAGGCTTTTGGCTCACCATTTAATTTATAATTAAATTTTTTAACCTAAGTAAAATAACTTTTATTTCCTGTAAAGAATATTAAATAATTATTAGATAATTATTTAATTTTCCTAATTAATTTTTAGCTTTATTTAATAAAATCCCTTAACCATGTGTATAGTAGACATTATCTTGATAAGACATTCTTATCTTTATTGACATATTAAGACATCTATAATTAGATCTCATAAATCTAATTTATGTCCTAAATTATTCTTAATTGAACTTATTCAATTAAGTCCTCCTTATTATACCTTTTATTGAATTAATCGTACTTAATTAAATCTCAGTTTTAATTAATATATCATTTTATTGTTTTTGACCTATTAGGCTTCCATCATAATGGCAACAAATATAACCACTCAAGTAAGTGTATTTACATTTATAGTCCAAGATTGGCTTTTAGCAAGGAATAATGGCCACCCGATAAGCAGGAAGAGTCAATATGACCTGTTAAGAAACCTTTTAGTAACCAACCTCTCCGTGTACTTTGATCCTTTCAGCAGATATCCTAAAAAAACCATGAGCATGGTGCAATGTCTACTCTAAAGGGAAATCTTAGGCTCATATCAATATAGGCATAAAAATTAATTAAAATTAAACATACACAACAGAATTAAACAAAAAGACACTTAGATTTCCTTAGGATTTTAGAAAGAGATGTACATGTGATTGGATAGCTATTTTGAAACACAGATATTTTTAGAAATCATACCTCCTAGAAACTTGTTACTTTAGGCATCCCGATCCCTCCATGAACACACCATGTGTTGATTACTTGATCTCTTTTTCAAGCCACAAGCAATATAAAAATCTTACTTCTAATGGTAACCCATAGATGCCTGTTAGAGCCTTCATGAGGTCTAATGGTTCTCCTATGCTAGCCAAAAGGATCTCAAGCCTTAACCAAAAGATATATGGCCAATAAGTTTTAGATCTAAAGTGATTCGAAAATAATTCCCATGCCTATTACACTAAAGTGGAGAAAAATAGCTCTATAGAAAAGTAGCTATTTTTCACAAATACAGGTAAACAAATCCAAAAATCCTAGTTTTTTATTTTGATTGATTCTTTTAGGCTAGAAAATAGATTTTCTAGCTACATTATGATTAAAAACAATTTCAGACCACTTAGAAACCATGTTTGCACCTAGACACCCTTAGAGAAATAGTTGTTCTACGCAGATGCCAATAAACATATCTAAAAATCATATATCTTGATTTTGGTTGATTTCACTATGATAGAAAACTAATTTTCTACCTTCATTGTGATAAAAAACACTTTCAGATCACCTAGAATATGAATCAATGCATAAGGGGATTAAAGAAGTACGGGAGTTGGTATAATAGCCTTTAGAGAGCTCTAAGATTCTTTGCCTAGGGTTTTCTAATAGCCAACATTCTCCCTAAAGACTTAATGTTGTATATATAGGCCTTATGGATTAGGTTTAGCTATTTAATGAATGAACCAAAACCATTAAATAAGCTCTAAAAGCGGCACCAACTTAGAGTGTTTCTTGAAGTCCAATAACACTATTTTAATTAGCTTGTCCAAGATTGGGCATAAATAGTAACTTAGTAATATTTTAGCCTAATAACACACCATTCAATGCACCAAGCCCATTTGCAAGCCAAGTTAAAGTAGCTCAACACTAAACTTCATTAACTTGATAATTACGATAAACCTTAAATTTACATGTTAGATAATTTAATTTATAATTAAATTTTCTAACCCAAGTAAAATAATTTTACTTCATGAAAGTAATACTAAATAATTAATTAAATAATTATCAAATAATTATTTAATTTTCCAAAAACAATTATTTGGCTTTATTTAATAAAATCCTTAAACCACGTCTATATTGACATTATCTTGATAAGACATTCTTATCTTTATTGCCATATTAAGATATCTCTAATTAGATTTCATAAATCTAATTTATGCTTTAAAATATTCTTAACTAAACTTATTCATTTAAGTCATCCTCATTACACCTTTGCTTAATTAAATCCTAGTTTTAATCTAATAGATCATCTTATTGTACATGACCTATTAGGCATCCATCATAACAACAATAAATATAATTACCCAATCAGGTATATTTATATTTATAGACCAAGACTTTAGCAAGGCATCATGGCCACTCGGTATGCAAGAAAAGTCAATATGACCTCTTCAAGAAACCTTTCAGTGACCAACCTCTTAGTGTACTTTGGTCCTTTCACCAAATATCCCAAAAAGACCTTAACCATGATGTAGTGTCTACTCATATATCAATTCATATTAGTCATTGTAGCTTTTGGTTACCTTATGAATTTAGAAAGACATTTCTCCTAAATTCATAATGCATTGGCCAACAACTTTATTAAGTTAACCAAAGGCAAAACATATGAGATATGTCTTTAATGTCACTTGGACTGGTGAATTCTCTTTGGATCACTCATTCATCCACCATGTGATTCATGTCATGCAAAAGTATCTACCCATGTCACTCAGAGTGGTGAACCTTATCTCTACGAACATGGTGCAGTGTCTACTCACGTATCAATCCATATTAGTTCCTTCAACTTTCAGTTAACTTTATGAATTTAGAGAAACAATTTCACCCAAATTCATCATGCATTGGCCAATGACTTTATCAAGTTAACCAAAGCCAAGAACATATGAAATATGTCTCCAATGTCACTTGGAATGGTGAATCCTCTTTGGATCACTCGGTTATCCATTATATGATTCATATCATGCCCAACATACCCTATCTTAAGCATACATCTGTTTTGGACCTATTTCAAATAAGTCAAAGTACGAGACTCCTCATACAAGATGTCTTAGTATCACTAGTATAGGACTAATATACATGACTGGCACATAAGAACATATTCCATTGACATGTGAGTGACCTATATAGAATGAGGTTCTCATCTGAGCCATGTTTAGTGAACTTGTTACTACAAAACAATCACCCATATACTACACCCAATATCTCTATACTTCAATTTCTGTGAAATCAAAGAGTTAAATGCATCAATTACGTGGAGGCATAGTGTGTGCTAGTGTTTATGCATTATTGATGCCCCATCTTGACAATACGATGACTAAAAAAGTTTTTAGAAACATAGGTTTAATGCATAAAGATTTTATCATTATAACTCATTACTAACTTTGCAAAGCCATTTTTTTCATGGGCTTCATCCAATTAGTGTTTGTGTGATTATCAATCACATCAATAACATAACGAAAACATTAAATCACCATATAAGTGATTAGTTTGTATTATTAACTTATATATGCCTCATCCAATCTGATTGGTTCTAGGGCATATACCAACATACTCATGTATCAATCCATATTAGTTCTTATAGCTTTTGGTTAACTTCATGAATTTCAAGAAATAATTTCTCTTACATTCATCATGCATTGGCTAACAACTTTATCAAGTTAACCAAAGCCAAGAACATATGAAATATGTCTTCAATGTCACTTAGAGTGGCGAATCCTCTGTAGATCACTCATCCACCTTTGTATAGTTCATGTCATACCTAAAACTACCCTACCATAAACATCCATCTATTATGGACCCATTCATGATAAAATCGAAGCATGACACTCCCCATGCAAGATGACCTAGTATTAATAAAGCCAGGGACTAATAAACACAACCACACATGAAAACATATTCCATAAACACTTGAATGACTTACACCAAATGAAATTCTCATATAGGCCATGTGTAGTGAACTTGTTTCCATAAAATAAGCACCCATATACTATCCCCAAGTATATCTATACTTTAACCTTTATGAGATCAAAAAGTTACATGCATCAAATGCATGAAGGCTTAGCATATGCTAGTCCTTGTGCATTATCAATGCCCTGTCTAAACAATACAATGTACTGGGAATGTTTTTAGAAACATAGCTTTATGCATAAAGATCTCATTATCATAACTCATTACTAACTTTGCAAGGCCATTATGTTTGCACGATTGTCAATCATGCCACTAACATGAAGGAAAAACTTTGAATCACTAACGTAAGTGATTAGTTTGCATTATTAATAATTATATGCGTTATCCAATTAGATTGGCTTTAAGGCATATACTAACAGTAAGAAATAAATAAAACTAGCCTAAAATTAACTCGAAATTAATAAACCTAAATAAAAACCTCAAACACTAATTTTAATGTATAAAATATGACTAATAACTAATAGGAATCTTATTCCCCGTGAAGTATGACCTTAAGCAAATGGCATTTAAGAACATAAAAATATCATAATATAAGTAGTGGGAACAAGTAAATATAGAAAAGTTGGACTTCCCTATAGATAACTTAGGGAGGTTTTACATACTGTAAATAGATTTGAATTTAATCAAAACTTAAACAATCTTATGTTTAGAGATTACCTAACTCAAAGATATCATAATTATAAGTTTACAAATCAAAAAGATCCCTTGTGATAGGTGCCTAAGCTTTTTTACAACAATCTGAAATCATAAGTAACACAATTGTTCTACCTTTAACTGTTATCCACACATACAGTAATTGAAATCTTTTTTATGTTAGTGGCTTTCTAGTCTAGTCAAAAGCCTTTTCAAGCATTAAAAAAAAGATAACTCAGCAAACATATTAATCTGATGTGATCTGGGAATGTTTTCATTGCCTATTGCACCAAATAGAAGGAGAAAAAGTATTAGTTTTTAGCAGATGCCACCAAAATTCATAACTTTTAATTCTAGCTGATCCACTAGGATAGAAAACTAATTTTCTACCTTTGTTGTGATCCAAAACACTTTAAGATCACCTGGAAAACCAATTGACACCAAGATGGCTTATGAAAATAGAGAAGTTAGTGTAATAGCCTTTAGGCAGATCTAATGTTCCTTGCCTAGGGTTTTTTGATAGCCAACTTACTCTCAAAAAGGCTTAAAGATGTTAATATTATTGTTGTATGCCCTTGAACTGGTCAAAATAGACATAGGATATGCAATCATTTAACTATATACATGTTACTATTTTATAATGACAAAGGTTTTCCTGCATGTTAGTGTCATGATTGGCTATCATGCAAATATTAATTGGATAAAGCCCTTATAACAATGACCTTTCAAAGATAGTAAACCATTGTGATGATGAGACCTTTTGCATCAATGTTGTGTTTTGAAAAATATTCTTAGTCATCATATTATCAAGATAATGCATTGATAATGCACAAAAGCTAGCATATGCTAAGCTTCCATGCATGGGATGCATGTAAATCTTATAGAAGTTGAAGTATATGGGATACTTGAAAATAGCATATAGGTCTTTATTTTATAGAGACAAGTTTATTAAATATGGCTCGTATAAGAACTTCATTTGGTATTAATCACTTAAGTGTATATAAAATCTATTCTCATGTACCAGTCGTCTAACAAGTCCTTAGGCATAAGATACTAAGTCATTTTATATGTGGAGTATCATACTTAGAGATCATCATGAACAAGTCCATAATACATGGATATCAAATAAAAGTGGTTTTGGGTATAATATGAAACATACTAAAGTTGAATGAGTGATCCAAAGAGGATTCACCACTCTAAGTCACATTTGAGACATATCTGAGATGATTATGACTATGGTTAATTGAATTAATGTCTCTAGCCAAAGCATAGTGAATTATGAGGCATTTTTTCCTTATAGATTCATGATCGTTAACCTTGAGTTGCAAAAATGAACATGTATTAAAGCATGAGTAGATACTATACCATGCTCATACTGATTCCAAGATATACCGTGAAAGGACAATATTACACTAATAGGCTAGTTACTAAAAGGCTTGGATAAGGTCACATCGATACTTCAACATTGGGTAGTCATGATGGCTTACTAGATTCTGCTCTAGATTTACGAACGTAATTAATGAGATTAATTATGTTTATTGCCAACATGTTAGGGATCAAATGGGTCACACACAATAGGATGATATTGTTAGATTAAAATTGAGATTTAATTAAATTCAACCTAATTAAATAAAAGATGATTAAATGGAGGACTTAATTGAAAAAGTTCAGTTAAGAATTAATTAAAGATAAAAATTTAGATTTTGTGAAATCTAAGATTTTGTTATCTTTTTAAGACATTGGATAAGATTGTTTTACATGGATATTGTCTAAATTGAGACATACTATGTCTAGATGGAAAATATCTAAATTGAGATGTTACAAGTTGCACATGTCCTAGTCGAAGTCCTTGGATAATCTCATCAAAATATTAATTATTTAGATAATTAATATTAATAAACTATTATTAAATTAAACTTTTTTTAATTTAATTTATGAATTTTATTTAGATAAAAATTCATAGAAAGGATTATTTAATTTAGATAAATGGTTATCTTGTATTTAATTATATGATAATTATATGATATAACTTAATTAATTTATGTGGGAAATAAAAGAGTTTAATTTAGATTAAACTCTATAGAAACTTAATTTAGCTAAATAATTTATGGTGCACCAAACTAAAATTGTGTCTAGATTCATAGTGCCTTGACCGCATTCCCTAGAGCTATTTTATGTACTAGGTTCAACCACCATAGTGTAGAGGAGTTGGAATCAAAATTAACTAGCTTAGGGTGAAAGAGTTTCACTTATACAATGAGTTTAATTTTAATTAAATCTCCTTTTGATAATTCTTGCCAAATTCAACTAAGTGTGATTGGGAAAAGAAATACTTTTGCTTTTGGTTCCTTTTGAAGAAAAGGTTTTCTCCTATTATTCTTTTAAGTGTTGCCACCTAAAATGAAAAAAATTTTGCATTGTTGCCACCTATTTCTTCCTCCTTCTTTTGCATTATTTTCTTTTCTTTGAGAGAAAACAACATCCCAAAAGTGTTCTTAGATCGGGTGAAGGAAAAAGTAAGCTGCATTTATCTTTTAGTTGAACACTTTAAATTTTCTAGCTAGCAACAAAGGACCATTGATCCTTGAGAAGGCTTCCATTAACATTCGTGTGGATTATTGTTAGAAGCAAGACAAGCATGTTACTCGTGACCTTGCAGATCCAATCAGACTTTATATCGCCCACTTTCAAGTTTTCATTTGTATTGGATTTAACTCTAAATTATGATATCTAAGAGCAAGGTAATTTCTTTATATATGTGTGATTTAATTTCATTAAATCCGATTTTGGTACTACACATTAACTCTCTCCTAAAAGATCTAGAGGGAAGTGCAGATACTTTTATGTTTATTGATTCCACTCTATATTTATGTTATGTTATAAAGTTTTAAATACTTTTATTGCATGAGGCTGGACTTTTCCAGGAATAAGGTTTCCCTTCAATGGTATCAGAGCCTATAGGTTGCAGATTACTTGTGGTAGGCATAGCCTAATTCATGGTAATTGACATTATGATGTTGTGTGCATTGATATCTAGGTCTCGGCCATGTAGAATTTGCAAAATAATTTTTATAAATTTTCTCTCAATTTTGGATAGCATGTTAAACAAGTTTTTTAATTAGTACTAAATTGTTCAGAACAATAAAAATTGTTGTAAATTGATTCAGATTAAACGTGCATCAAAATTTTGAAAACAATTATTGTCTAGCCCTCTAACTAGGTATTTAGCAGGCTAATTTTTTTTTTGTTGTAAAAATTAATTTTTTATATGTTTTATAATCTATTTTTTTTAGTATATTATCTCTAAAAATTAATTTTAAATTACTTATATTTATTTTGCCTAAACGAAAGCTAATTCTGGCCTTAGTGTGTAGAAATCTCAAAGTTGGAATTTTTGGGAAACTTTGGAAGATCTATTGCACCTAATGCACCTAGAAATCCTTATAGAAACATTCCATGGATTTGCTGCAAATTAGGAAAGCAAGTAAGCTGAATGAGATTCAAGACTAATTTCACTGTTGGAATTTACGATAAATGTTATCGCACTCATTTCACTATGAAACCATGCCTATGAATGGTGATTTCTAGCCATTTTGGTTGTGACTACGGATCAGTTATTTGGCAGCACCTAATGCATGTTTCCAGCACCTAAGAATAATTTCTAATCATCCTCCAAATATGGCAACCAAAGGCCATTCGCTTGGCCAAGAAGATCACCTATATCAACGACACTAACCATTAAAGTCAGACTTTCATTGGAACTAGTTGTCTAGTGGGAGTCAAATACCTAGAAATTTGGAATTTCATTCCTAAAATTTAGGAGATAATTCTGGTTGCATTAGGTTATCTAATTGATGAGATTCCTAAAAATTAGGAGGGACTTAAAAATTGGATAGTTTTAAAATAATGTAGTTTCTCAAAATAAGCTTCCTACTAAAGAATTAAAACTTGGAAAGGGTTTTCTTAAATTATTTATTAAAATGAATTACCATGATTTAATTCTAAAAAATGTCAATTTTGAAACTCTAAAGCATTCAATGAAGTATTTGTCCATGTTGTGACAAATCACCTAATAGTTAGGAAAATGTCCATTTTAAGACAAATATCCTAAAAGTTAGGAATTAGGTTAAATGTGTTTAATCTTTTGGCCACTTTTTATAGATGCCTTGTTGAATGTAATAAACTTGTTTATATACATTTATACATAGAATGCACATGATTACCATATGATATTAGCTATACAATGTTATCCTCTAAATTATTAAAGCATGATAGATCGTTATGGACTAAGACCCTAGTATGATCAGGTGAATATATGTTTGATTCTTTCTTTATGGTATTTATTTTAAATAGGGTTTGTGAACCTGCCTTATCTCTAATTCATTCTAGAGTTTTAAAATTCTCTGCTCACCTAACTCTCATTGATTGTAACTCAAAGTTTCTTCCAAACATACGTAAAAGTTTTATAGTTTTAGATTTATATTTAGGTTTGTTTAGGGAATTTTTTTCCAAAAATGTATTGTTTAAGGAGAACACTATCAAGGCTTATGAAGACTTAGTAAGTGTCCTAGCATTTTAACCAACTAGTTTCGAAATGGCTTATGGAAACTAGAATTAAATAAAAGTCCATAATCATCCATGTAGGATTGCATGATTAGATTATTTTACATTGACATATATATATGATACGTATGTGCCTAAAATAAATGCGAATGCAATGCAATCCAAATCAAATCAATGAGACCCAATTAATTAAATTAATTAAAATTCTTGTAAAATATTGAGTTCATCCTAAGCACGATTAGATGCCTTCTTTTAATTATAACAAGATACTTGAGTTTCAACTGTGGGGATTTGTTAAGTCACTCAAGGTCCTTTTCATCCGAGCTTCTTGAGTTATAATTAATGGGTCTTACTCAATTAAGGTTTTGTTGTCTGGATGCATACAACTTGATCTTATGGCTTTAGAGGCGACAGTTAGAAGAAATACATAAGATGTATTTAGGTAAAGAGTTACCACCTAACTGATTTAAGAGTTGCATAGAGATGCAATTGGTAAACTAAGTTACCTACTCAACTAGTCATTGCATGGCTTGTTAGGTAAACTCAAGGTCATGTAAGAATGAAAGAGGTACCTAGCTCATTAAGAAGATTTAAATGTTGAACTTCTCAAAATAAAGTTGAGGGCAATAATTTTATAAAAATAATGAGAATAATCATTCTAGTATTAGAACATGACTAAATGATTACATTATATATGTTATTAACATATTTAAATGTTATTAACAATTAAATATGTTCCAAATTCATATAGATAAAAACAAGAAGTATGACTTCAAATTTGTCACTTTGTAGCATATTGGATGCTAATAAGTTGACTGAGCCAAATTTTATCAACTGGTTTTGCAATGTTAAAACTGTTTTAACACAAGAACACAAGGCTTATGTCCTTGATGAGTCGTACCTGACGTGTTCATAATGCTTCTTAGGAGGAAAAGGATGCCTTAAGAAGGCATAAAGAGGACATAAAGCAAGCTACACGAGTGATGATGATTAGATGACTCTTGATCTTCAAAAGCAACATAAAGGCTTGGATGTTTTAGACATGATCCTCAACCATAGAGAATTATTCAACAAGGAAAGGTACAATGAGAGATTTGACATCTCAAAGGAATTGCTCTAAACGAAGATGTCTGAAGGAGCTCCTGTGAGGACTCATATGCTAAAAATGATTGGATAGATCACACGATTGGAATAATTGCATTAGTTTACGGATGGTGAGTTAGCCATTGATCTAGTTTTTTCCTCTTAACTACCAAGCTTTCTGTTAGCTATATTAGCTTTGAATTAATCTTAGTTTTGACATAACTAAAACTTAAGCTTAATTAGCTTGTGTTTAAATATTTTCAAGATTAGTATTTTTTCCATGAAATATTTTGTAAACACTTTGAAAAATACAAGAATGTGTTTTAACTCCTTCAAGCACTCAAATATGTGTTCTTAATACATATTTTATATAAAATATTTTTTAGATAAGTTTTACATGTTTTAAAGTCATGAAAAACCTTTTAAAATTGATTTTCATATGAATGTATCGATACACTATGTGTATATACCGATACAATACTTGGCAATAGCTAAATAACCTTAAAAAGCAAAAATCACTATTCATGTATCGAAACAGATAATTTTGTATCGATACAAGACTATTCATGTATCAAGACAGATCCATCTATATCAATACAGGATTGTTTAATGATCATATTTTGGACCGTTAAATAGAATGTATTGATACCCACTTAATTGTATCAGTACAGAGGCACAAGGAACAATGGGAAATGACATTTTGAAGGCTCCAGCAGCTATATTCCTTCACCAAATATTTCCAACGACTATAATCATGATCAAGGCTATACATAAGCCTCTCCACCACCTCTAACAAGTAGAAGAACCAAGAGAATTGTGCTTAAAGTGAAATATTTCATCTTTTCCATTATTTTCACTAAGTAGTTCATCTTTGTATAGGATTAATTCTTCTTATTTTTGTATTCTTCATTTTGTATCTTTAGATACATATTTCCCTTAAGCCAAAATTCTTGTAAACACCTAACCTTTAGAGGTTCTATTTGTTTACACTTAAATCCTTGTAAAAAAGCAAGGTTCTTACTTAGCCATTGAAAAGTCGAGAAGGTTTCTACTTAGCCATCAAAAATAGTGAGAAAGGGTTCTATCTTATCAACAAAGGATAGAGGCAGAGGTTTCTATCTTAGCCCTGAAAAATAGAGAGTGTAAAGGTTATACCTTGTCCTTGAAAGGTAAACAATTCAAGTTAGTAAATTGTGGAAATTCAACGTAAGTGAGGTTGAGGTAGAGGACATAGGCAATTAAGGCTGAACCTCTCTAAATCATTGAGTTTGCTTCTCTTTGCCTTGTCTTTAATTGTTTATTTCTATTCACTAACTTGCACTTTAAAGTTTATTGTTTGGATTTCTCAATTTTATTTATCAAAGTTTCGATTTGCCAAAATTTTGAGAAATTAATTCACCTCCTCTTGATTTCATTCACCACTAAAATGTCTAACACTTTCCATAGTTCATGTTGAACTTTAAAATGAATCATTTAAAGACATCACTCACATGATTATTGAGCATGTAGAAAACAGCAGAGAAATCTCTTACCAACCAAAAGGCTATCCATTTGGTTACTTCTACTTCTAAGAAAATAAAAAAGAAAAAAAATAAGATGACATATGCCTCATGGCTCAAAGAGTTTGAAGCTTATTGGTGGGGTCAAGATAAAGAAGGGAACTTACCATCATTGCAATAAGCCTAGACATTGGAAGGGAAATTGCAAAGGCTACCTTAAATCTTTCAAAGGTAAAAATCCTGAGGTAGCTTCTACCTCAAGTATAAATTCATAAATTCATAAATTCATAAATTCATAAATTCATTTACTTTGTTTTTTGGTATAAGATATAATTATTGGTACTATATATGTTTGACATATTGCAAGGACCAATGGGAAAGAGAACGAGAAAAAAATGAAGATGGACTAAGGAATTGAAAACCCAATTGATAAAGATTAAGCATGGCAAATCATTTTAAGAAAGTTTCTAAGAAAGTTTATGAGAAACTTTATGATTTAAACATTATCTCAGCATTTTGAGCCGATTATTAGGAAATTTATTTAGGATAAGTGTTTTGAACACCTATTTTTATTGCTAGCATATGGATGCCATGCTTTCTTTAATTTCCTTATTTGAATAAAATTTTAGTAGAATTATTCTACAACTTGGTCTACATATTTTTTACCTATCAAAACTAAAGTCCAGTTAACTAAAATTCAATTTAATTAAGCATTGAATGCCCCATAAGAAGTCTTACACATGTAAGATTTAGTGGGAGCATTCATGAACTATTAGAAGTTAAAATTCATGAAAGCTAAATAAAGTTATAGATACTTGGATGTAATATTGGAAAGAGTTCCAATAAAGAGATTAGATATTTTTATCCAAGAGCCATTAAATAAATCATTTCATCAAGGCTTACTAAAGTGATTAGTTTTGGATATTTAGCTACCAAGCTAATTAAGTTGATTCCGTTAGTTAAGACAACTGAGCCATGTGATTGGAATCAAGGTCTCATTGTGATCCAAACAGTTTTATGACTTGATGATAGAGATTATCAAGAATGAAGTAACATATTCTCCAATAAGTAGACACAAAAAAAATGATTGTTTCAAGTGCAAGTTCGAGATGTTGATGTATGCCCTTAAACTAATCGAATTAGAGATAGGATACACGGTCAACCAATTACATGCATGTTACTATTTTATAGTGACAAAGGTTTTCCTTCATGTTAGTGGCCTGATTGACTATCATGAAAACACTAATTAGATGAAGCCCTTGAAACATAATAACCTTAAAAAGATAGTAAACTATCATAATGGTGAGATCCTTTGCGTCAAAGCTATGTTTCTAAAAATGTTCCTCGTTATTGTATTGTTAAGACAGGGCATTGACAATGCACAAAGATTAGAATATGCTAAGCCTTCATGCATGGGATGTATACAACTCTTTGATCTCATAGAAGTTAAAGTATTTAGGATACTTAAAGATAGCATATGGGTGCTTGTTTTATGAAAACAAATTCACTGAACATGACTTATATGAGAACTCAATTTGATATCAGTCACTCAAGTGTCTATAAAATGTGTTCTTATATGCCAGTCGTGTAACTAGTCCTCAGACTTAGGATACCAGGTTATATTGTATATGGTATCATACTTAGAGATCATCACGAATGGGTCCACAATAGATGGATACCAAATAAAGGTGGTTTGGGTATGATATAAAACATATTGAACATGAATGAGTGATCTAGAGAAGCTACTCCAAATGACAACAGAGACATATCATGAATGATCTTGACTATGGTTAATCGGACTAAAGTCTCTAGCCAGAGCATAATGAATTATGAGGAATCATTCCTTATAGATTCATGATCATTAACTTTGAGTTATAAGATCGAATATGGATTGAAGCATGAGTAGATACTATACCATGCTCATGCTCATGCTCATTCCAGGATATATGGTGGAAAAACTGTATTACACTAATGAGCAAGTTACTGAAAGGTTTCAATGAAGTCACATTAACTCTTCAATATTTAGGTGGTTATGATGGGTTGCTAGATCCCATTTTTTATTTATGATCATGATTAATAAGATTAATTATGTTCATTGCCAACATGTTAGGAACCTAAGGGTTCATACATAATAGAATGATATTGTTTGATTAAAATCAAGATTTAATTAAGTTTGACTTAATTAAATAAAGGATAATTAAATGGAAGACTTAATTAAAAAAGTTCAATTAAGAATTAATTTAGGATAAAAATTTAGATTTTGTGAAACATAAGATTTTGTTGTCTTTTTAAAACATAGTGAATGAGATTATCTTATCTAGATAATGTTTAAACTGAAACATACTATGTCTAGATGGATAATGTCTAAATTAAAACATTACAAAGTAGATATCTCATAGCTGAAATCCTTGGATAATCTTATCAAAATATTAATTATTTAGATAATTAATATTAATAAGATTATTATTAAATTCAAGTTGTTCTAGTTTTATTTATGAATTTTTTAAGATAAATATTCATAAAAAGTATTATTTGATTTAGCCAAATAGTATTTATCTATTTATCTAGTATTTAATTATAGGATAATTATATGAGATAAATTAGTTAATTTATGGGATAAATAAAATAGATTAATTTAGATTAAACTCCATAGAAACCTAATTTAGCTAAATAATCTATGATGCACCAAGCTAGAACTTTGTATTCATGGTGCTTTGACCGAATTACCTAGACTCATTTTATGTACTAGGTTTGGCCACCATAGTGTAAAAGAGTTGAATCAAAATTAATTGGCTTAGGGTGTAAGAGTTTCACATATACAAAGAGTTTAATTTTATTTTAAACTCCCTTTCATAATTCTTGAAAAATTTTGCTAAGTAGATTAGGGGAGGGGATGGCTAAGTGTGATTAGGATAAGAAACACTTTGTTTTTTGTTCCTATTGAGGAAAAGGTTTTCTATCTATTATTCCCCTAAGATTGCCACCTAAAAAGGAAGAAAATTCCTCATTGTCGTCACCTATTTCTTCCTTCTCCACGTGCATTCTTTTCTTTTCTTTAGATAAAACACTATCCCAGAAGTGTTCTTGGATCGGGTGAAGGGGAATTAAGCGCTAGTCATCTTTTGGTTGAGACTACTTGAGTCTTTTGGCTAGCACTAGAGAACCATTGATCTTTAAAAAGGCTTTCGTTATCATCCATGTGGATTATCATGGAGGCAAGGCAAGTGTATTGCTCGTGACCTTATAGATCGGATCAAACACCAAATTGCCCACCTTAAGGTTTTCATTCGGTTTAGATTTAACTCTAGATTACTATAATCTAAGAGTTGGGTAATTTCTTTATCGATGTGTCATTTAATTTTATTAATCTAATTTTGGTTACTACACGTTAACTCCCTTCTTAAGATTCACAGGGAAGTTTGGCTACTTTTGCATTTGTTGTTTTTGCTAAATATTTATGTTACGTTATACTGTTTTAAATGCTATTATTACATGAGATCAGAATATGGATTCCCTTCATATATAAGCCTCTTAGACTAGCCTTAGCTATTTAATGGATGAACTAGACCAATTAAACTAGTTCTACAGGTAATGCTAACTTAGAATGTTTCTCGGAGCTCAATTAAAACTATTTTAATTACCTTGTCCAAGATTAGGCCATAATATTAACATATTAATTTTTTTAGCCCAATAGCACACCAAGGATTGGTATACCATGTGTCTAGTCTATTAGCAAGCCTAGCTTAGAGTAGTTCAGAACTAAACTCTATTAACTTGATAATTAAGGCTTTTAGCCTAACAGTTAATTCACATGTTAGTTAATTTAATTCACAATTAAATTTTCTAAACCAAGAAAACAATTTTTACTTCATGTAAATAATATAAAAATAATTAATTAAATAATTATCAAATAATTTATTTAATTTTTAAATAAAATTATTTCAACTTATTTAATATTATCTTTAAAATCATGTCTAAAATAGACATTATCTTGATAAGACTTCCTTATCTTTATTGTCTTATTAAGACATCTTTAACTAGATTTCATAAATCTAATTTATGTATTCAATTATTCTTAAATGAACTTATTCAATTAAGTCATCCTCATTTTATCTTTTATTTCATTAAGTCCAACTTAACTAAATACCAAATTTAAACAATTATGTCTTATTGTGTATGATCCATTAAGCTCCCAACATGTTGGCAATGAACATATATGTAGTCTCTATTTTACACAAAACGTACGATTTATAGACATAGGTCATGATCAAGGTCTAGTAACCCATCATGATCACCTAAATGTTGATAGAAAGAAGTGCGACTTCTTCAAAGCCTTTCAATAACCAACCTATCAATTTAATATGATTTTTTGACCAAATATCCCAGATTGAGGATAAGCATGGTGTAGTGTCTACTCAAACCTCCGTTTATGTTAGATCTTGCAACTCATGGCTAATGATCATGAATCTATGAAGAACATTTCTCATGATTCATTATGCTTTGGCCAGAGACTTTAATCTAATTAACCATAGTCAAGATCATTTGAGATATATCTCCAATGTCACATGGAGTGGTTAATCCTTTCTTAATCAATCATTCATCCTCCATATGCTTCATGTCATACACAATACCACCCTTATTTTGGTATCCATCCATTATGGACTTGTTCATAATGGATTTAAGTATAACACTCCATATACAAGATAACCTGGTAAGGACTATTATACATGACTGGCACATGAGAACATTTTTCATTAATATTTGAGTAACTTATACCAAATGAAGTTCCCATTGGGACCATGTTTAGTGAACTTGTTTCCATAAAACAAGCACCCATACGATATCCCCAAGTACCTCATACTATTTAACTTTTATGAGATCAAAGAGTTGCATGCATCCAATGCATGGAGGCTTAGCATATACTAGTCTTCGTGCATTGTCAATACCCTATCTTGACTATACGATAACTAAGAACATTTTTAGAATATAACTTTGATGCATAAGGATCTCATCACCATAACTCATTATTATCTTTGCAAGGTTATTTTGTTTCAAGGGCTTCATCTAATTAGTGTTTGCATAAGTGTCAATCACGCCATTAACATGAACGAAAACCTTTGTTACTTTCATTTAGTAACTTGAAAATGATTATTCAACTATGTATCCCACGTCTTAATCTGATTGGTTTAAGTACATACACTAATAGTAACTCTGTTGCATAAAGTTATTATACTTTTTCACAAAAAAGTTAATCAAGGTTGCACAATCCTTGATGTAACCATTCTCCATCTTAGACATTTAAAGAAAATCAAGAAGATCTTTTTGTCTGAAGAGTAAGAAGTGTTTTTTGTAACATAATGTATTGTTGCAGTATCACTTCTTTGTTAACATATTGCCACTTCAAATAAACTTTTGGATTTTCTCATTAATAGTAAAGATGTGTTTGATAACATCTTCATTTAGATCCATTTGGTAGTTATTTAGTTCTCATAGCAACTTACCAACTCTTAGAAATTGTGCCATGGTCCTCATAACCACTGGAGTCCAGACAATTCTCAACATTATCTTCTTTAACTAGTACGAAAGAAAAATGTTTCACAAAAACATATTCATAACACAAAATCCATAATAATTAAACAATAAATTTTAATCAATATTGTGATGTCAGGACTAACATGATTTAAATAAAAAATTTTAACATAAAATAAAATAGGTAAAATTTAATCATTTTTTGTACTTTAAAAATAATCTTTTAGAAATTTTCTTTTAAACATACAAATACCAATAGTTAAGTGTTTGAATGCCTCAACAAAAATTTACATTCTTTTGAAAAATTATAGGGCATTTAAATCAATCTTTGAAATTTCAATAAGTGAAAGTTTTTGATCTTGGTTTTCATAAAAAAACACATAATTTTATAGTTTCTTGATCTTATAGCCGTTTGTTTAATAATACACTAAATCCAAACCTATTCCAATTGTTTAAGCATTGCACAAAAATTTCAAATTTCGATTAAAAACATGTTCATTCCTTATTTTCAAATAAACTCGAAATCAGAACTTACAGTCTTTGACACAATGAAAATTATCACACAAGTAGCCTGTAACAAATGCAGAATTAAAACATACAACATCTTTTGATGATTAGCCCAGTTTTGAATCACTAGTCGGAGACAAAATCAAGTACTCAAAAATTGTCTATTGGTTACAACACTAAATTCTTCAAGAATGTAGAGAGTTACGAGTATTGCTTAAAATCTTGTTTTCTCCCTTGGCCAAATAAAGCATTTCATTCTTATGTATGAACAAGTTTTTTTTCTTTTTAACTTCCCACACGGAAGTTTACTTCCCTTTTTAAATACTACAATGCCCATTGATAGTTTCTATCTCAAGCATCTTGTAACTTCCCAAGGGAAGCAACATGTATATTGAAAACTGTTGCCATTGTGAGCCCGTTTCTTCAACAACTTGGAAAAAGTCAACAATTGAAATCTCCTATAGATACAAAACTTATATAATGAAAGGAAAAGAGAACAGTACAGATAATATCGAAACAGCCTTAACCTAAACCATGATTCATGACCACTGCTCTCTTCTCCAACCAACCAACAAACCTTTATTTATTATTTAATAACCAACCTTTTATTTATTTGTTTATGGATAATTTCCAAACAGCCTAAACCTAAAAATGGAGCAGTCTAGCTCTTATTCACCTCTTTCTCCGGTAGGGGCTAATTTAAATTGGTTATTAAAGTTTGAACATTAATCCATCTTGTTTTGGTAAAAAATTAAAATTACCATGTCGTGTGCGTAATTATATCTATTATTTGTATCCGTAACTTTGTCTTGACTTCTCCATCCTGTAATTAGCAATGATTCTTGCGTGATGGACCTTTTTAATATTCTTAATCACTGTTAAACTTTGAATGTGAATAGACAAGATGTAGGGAAGGATAATAATTTACTTTCCTCCTCATCTACATGGCAGTTACCCCACGCTTTTTTTTTATTTTTTCAAGTTCATTCATTAAATTGCATGTCAATAGAAAATCATCTCTTTAATCATTTCGCAACATATGATTTATATATTAAGAGTGTTATGCTGTTCCATTTTATACATTAATGATGAAAATTTTTAAATTTTATTAAAAGAATTTAAAAATAGTCGCATGTTTCATTTAGAAAAAAATTATTATGTATCCTAAGAAAAAGAAAAAAAATTAAATCATGTAATATTTATGTATACAATAATCAATAACATTTTGATTCAATGATTAAAAGTGCATTAAAATTGATGTATAAACTTGAATTCAATTTTAAATATATTTTTTTATCCTCAATTTATCGTAAAAAAGTAAAGTATAAAATAGTAAGTATAATTGAATAATTAGGTAGGAAATGACCGGAGAGTCATTTGACTCAGATAATCCAATCCATTCATTGAACATGGCGTTTTTTTCCACTTTGGCTTCCCCCTCGTATGATTAAAGATAGGAAAACCTTGCAAGCGAAGGCATATATTATTTCCCCTACCTACGGTCGCATCATGTTAAAGAAAAGCTCTCCTGCATGCTACGCTAGGGAGGTTCTTAATTAATGAAAGTATTCCCTCTTCCAAATTCTAATATTTCAGTATGGACTTCTTCAAACAATTGCGGTTGAAATATAATATTTGTATTATATATATATATATGTACATTTAAAAAGCATGGTGAAAATATGATTTTTATAATTCTTAAAGTTTAATGTTATGAAAAAAATTATTGTGAATTAAAATAATATGTTTAAAATAATAAAATTTAATCATCAAATTATTATTTTAATTGAAAAACTAAAATTTTTTCCTTTTTAAAATTACAATTTTGATGAATCCAAGCTTTTAACTTAAAAGATTATTTAAGGCTAGCTCTTCTTTCTTGAGAAACAAATAAAGAAACAACCAGAATGACATTACAGAAAATAATGAATGGTCTATAGAGTATTGCAATCTTTTAAAGGAAAAAAAAATCGGGTCGGTAAGGTGTCGAGGGACTCAATCAAGGAAGGGGGAAGTTTACTTTTTAACATATACACAAGGCACAGAGAGAGAGAGAGAGAGAGAGAGAGAGAGAGAGATCATCCGGCAAGCTACCATTTATCTCTTTTCTGCTACTTTTCCGTCTGCCTTGCCTGCAAGGCTTAATAAAATGAGCATGTTAAAAAGAAATTCGATCACAATCTTCATAATCTTTTTCACCCTTCTGCACCTACCCCCTGCAACAGCAGCTTCATTTAAGAAGGAAAGAGTGTTGGAATTTGATGGATTCAATGATAGCCATCGGTCATCCCTCACTCTGTTGGGGACGGATTCATCCAGTATTCACGGTGGAGCTCTTCAGCTAACTCCTGACACCGTCAACGTTAACATGGTCCAAATCCACTACGACAAGTCTGGCCGCATTATGTACAATAAACCCTTCAGGCTTTGGTCTTCAAATGATACATTGGCTTCCTTCAGCTCAGCCTTTGTCATCAATATCTTCAGGAATGAAAACTGGACCGCTGGTCATGGCCTTGCTTTTCTCATAGCTCCCAATATTTCAAGCATGCCGGACGCTAGTTATGGTCAATGGCTTGGTCTCACCAGTTCCTCCACTGATGGTAGTGAAGACAACCAAATCGTAGCCATCGAATTTGATACCGCAAGGCAGCCAGATTTCGACCCAGATGATAACCATCTCGGGCTTGACATCAACTCCGTCAAATCAGAGAAGTTTGCTTCTCTAAACGATTATAATATCACCTTATCACCGGAAGTAGGCACCAATTACGCAGTCTGGGTTGACTACAATGGTACTTCGAAGCTGATAGAGGTGTACATGGCGATAGAGGGGCAAGATAGGCCCTCAAAACCCATTCTCAGCCATACGATTAACCTGAAAGAATACCTGAAACAAGATTCCTACTTCGGTTTCACTGGTTCAACAGGTAACCCACAGATCCAGTTGAATTGTGTCCTGAAATGGAGCTTGGACATAGATATGCTTCCCAGGGATAAACAAGGGAATCAGTTGACGATTGGTCTCGGGATAGGAGTCCCTGGGGTGATAATCTTGCTGCTGGCCATCCTATTTATTGTTGACTACAGGAGAAGAAGAAGAAGAAGAAGAAAAGGGTCGGATGAAGGTGCTGATAAGTTTGGCAAGTTGAAATGGTTGCCTGGAATGCCGAGAGAATTCAAGTGCAAGGAATTGAAGAAGGCCACCAACAACTTTGACGAAACTGTGAAGCTTGGTGAAGGTGGGTTTGGTATTGTCTACAAAGGCGTTCTCCATCTCCATCAGAAACAGAACAATAACAGTAGTAGGCGTGACAACAACCACAACGAAGCCATCCAAGTGGCCGTTAAAAAATTCTCAAGAGACATTACAAAAGGCAAGGATGATTTCCTGGCTGAGCTCGCTATCATTCATCGTCTGCGCCATAAAATCCCGTCCGCTTAGTTGGTAATTCTTTATTCTTTCATCTATCATCATATACATTTGCTCTCTGTTAAAATTTCTTCTTCTTAGTTGAATATGAGTTATTTTAGTTGGATAATGCTATTTAAAAAAAAATACATTCAGTACATTTAGATTTCTAATTTCATTAGTATCTCTTCCTCTTTTACTCCGGTTAAAAAGAATTTCTTACCTCACCTTACTTTTATGGATAGATAAAAAAAAAGAGCATGTTAATTATTAGATTAAGAATTTTCCGTGCTTATCACGTTTAGTTATATGTGGAAAGGAGTATGGAAGATAAGTTTAAAAATTGCAATTTGGAGGGTATTCTCTTCTGTCATATAGCCAGTGGGGCTGGAAAGAAAGTGGCGATTAGGAATACTTCTTTTCAAAATTGGATGGTCAAGTCAACGTTCATTCCACGGAATATTATTTTTTTTTTCTTTTTTGTTTCCATTTTTAGGTTATTGAGTGTTTTTTAATTATTAGTTTGTTTTTTTTGACTTGATCCTAAAATGCGATTCAAGTAACGATGACAATGAGTTGCAATACATCTCCACCCATCCAACAACCCAAAAAACCAAAAGAAAAAAATAATAATAAAATAAAATAAAATATTAAAAGACACGTACGTTCATGTTTATCTTAAGTTTTTCTCGTATTATTTTTGCTCTGTCTTGCACTTGTTTCTAGCTCCGAATTATCCTCAGCCATTAAAAAGATATAGACCTTCCGTAAGTTATTTTCCTCCGATGTATACTACCACATCACATCTTGTAATTTACCCCATATATATATTTTACAAAAAAATCAAAGTTTAAAAATAAATAAAAGAATCGTAACTTTTAGATTCATTGAATATTCTTTTTTTTAAATTAATTATATAAATTAATTAAATTCAAAATTTAAAATTACATTATATTCGAATCAAAAATTCTAATAGAAAGTTAAAAAAAAGAATTTACTCTACTAGTTATCTCGTTTGTTTTGGATCAAGTACCACTCATATAGGTGTATCCGATTCTAATAAATTTTTTATCATTAAAATTAATAGTTTAACATTTTATCTGATATTACGTAGTTATCCATTGCATACTCATCTTCATCATTTCATGAATCAAACAAAACCTTGAAAGCAAAAAACAATCAAGAAAATATACCAATGCCATATATTTCACAAAAATCAAAGCCGTACTCATACCCTCAAATAGGAAAAAAATGGTTGCAAATCAATTTCTACAGCCCAATCATGCATCTTATATATGGCTTGCGGATTGCATTTCAGATTGGTGCTACGAGAAAGGGAAGCTTCTGCTAGTGTATGACTTCATGCCAAACGGGAGCTTGGATGGCCACAACTATGGCACTCCCAGCCAGGGTACTCTGAATTGGAGTCATCGTTACAAGATACTAACCGGTATAGCATCAGCTTTGCATTACCTTCACAATGAGTTTGATCAAAAGGTGGTGCATCGAGATCTCAAGGCTAGCAACATCTTGCTTGATGTAGACTACAATGCTGGGCTAGGTGATTTTGGCCTTGCCCGAGCCCTGGAAAATGAAAGGCATTCCTATTCTGAGCTAGGATTAGCTGGAGTCCCAGGTACAACGGGTTACGTTGCCCCAGAGTGCTTTCATACAGGGAAGGCCACCCCTGAATCTGATGTTTTTGGCTTCGGGGCAGTGGTGCTTGAGGTTGTTTGTGGCAGAAGTCCTGGAATCAAGATCCCACGCCAGCAAGATCTTTATACTTTAGTTGATTGGGTTTGGATGTTATACCGTGCAGGGAGAATTGCAGAAGCTGTTGATGAACGCCTCGACAATGACTTTGAGATTGACGAGGCAAAGAGGTTGTTGCTGCTGGGGCTGGCGTGTTCACATCCTACTGCCAGTGAAAGGCCTCAAACCCAAGACATCCTCCAAATTATGAAAGGAACTTTGCCGGTCCCTCGTGTGTACCTCCATTCAAGCCAGTCTTTCAATGGCCTTCTGGTGTAATTCCTACACTTATTAGCTCGGTTGACAATTCACTTTCCAGCTTGGCATTGTCTTCACAAGATAGTGCTGGAATACGGAGCGTAATAGTGTAGTAACAACATCGCAGAAGAATTCAATACGTCCTTAGGTTTAAACTCCTCCAGTTTCAAGAATGTCTAGATCACAATGATCAGCCAGAAGCACTCACTTTAATGAGCCCTAGAAACTTGAAGGCATTCCCAGGGAGAGCTTGGATTCCCTCGATACAATGGGTTATGTGTCTTCGTATGCTCTCACCCAGTCTTTGAATCTGATTTTCAATAGAGACATCGCAACATTTTTATAATAGGTTGATGTTGAGTATTATTAATCTTTTGTTTAGGAACAAGACAATAATGCTATGATTTGAACCTAACTTGCATTAGGATCACATTTCTAGCACTTGTCCCAGTAAATATCTTTGCTGACACAGTGAATGGCTTAAACGCAGATTAAGTTCAGGATGGAGAATATCGGATACTCTCGTCTTTCCTGCTCTGAATCAGTTGTTCACATGTTCAACCGTTTTGAGAGCACAGCCTGTTTGAAGTGTGCTCTCTTAAGAAATGATTATTACTGCATTTATTGTAACGATAATATTAAAATCAGTATATCTTGACACTGCACATTAAGCTCGTTTAAAGGTGAATATTCCTGTTAACTATTACCATTTATCCAGATATAGTCAGATAGGCAAAGAAGCACTAATCTTCAGTATCCCAAAATTGAGATACGCAAAACAAAAAAAAAAAGAAAGGTAGCAGAAATAATAAACATTTTTGTGTATTGACTGAATATAGCGTGAAAATCTATCAAAGAGGATTTTTTCCAAAAGAAAAACACATGGACACTAATGAACTTCAAGAATCCTTTTGCATTCAGACAGCCTCTTAAACCAGGTCATAAGTGATGTTGCATCATTGCAACTACAGTTATAATATCTCTATAGACTGAGACATGGCAAAGTACTTAATTTTAAGACGCCAGACAAATTCCAGACCTCAGTGATAGTAGGTAAACATTCGATCAAAACATAAACGATTTTGAAGTTAGGCTTCATAAACAAAATTTTTATGTCAGACTGAACCATAGAAGCACTATATACATAAAAGCTACAGTTGCTGATCTTAATTTCTCATTGATTAGCTTAGAAAAATATACAAAAATTCATTTCATTCACCAAGTTGACAATCAACCTACAGTACATAAAATGATAGATCAAAGTGAATTGGAATGTGGTCTAGTGCATCAGGCAAACCCTTTAAACAAACCAAACTTCAGTAGAAACTTCCGCTGATTGCAGTCCAGCATTTCACTTAAGCTACAGCTGACATCCTTTTCTTTCAAAAATCTGTGCCGCAACTCTAGTCTCTTCTTTAAACCATGCCTAAAAAAGTCGGGGTAATTAGCTACTTCATCAATTTGTCTCTCCATCACCTCAACCAAGAACCTAATTCTAGGTTCTAAAGAATTCTTGATACTCTTAATAAGAATAGGGGGATAGCCAGCAACCAAAGCTGCTATTTGTCTATCCCCAAATCCACATCTCTTTAGATATGCAAAATTGGGTCTAAGAACCTTGCTCACATCTCTACACAAGACTTCAGGAAAGTTCATGGCGACTGCTTGAAGATTTGTCTCAGACAAACCAACTGATTTCAAAAACTCAGAGGTAGGTCGTAGTCTTTTGTCAACGCTATAGCCCATTATAAATGGGTATTTAGCCAGAACTTTACCAATCATCCCGTCTCTGGTAAGGCCAAGGGTGGCAAGGAAGTTAATGATTTCTGTGAGTTTAGATTCAATACTATAGCTGATGAGCCTTGGATTTAGCAATATCATTTTGCCTAGTTGCTTTTCAGGGACCCCCAATGCCTGAAAGAAAGCCAAGAGTGGGCAAAGCTTCTCTTCAACACTGTGAGAAACTATGTGAGGGAATCTAGCAATGGCAGAAGCAACTTCATGGCGTTTCGTTCCTAGAGTAGCAAGGCACTCTACCATGGGAACAAGCTTCTCATTTAGACCAAGAGCAAGAATTTTCGGGCACCTAGAAACAACAGAAGGTAGCTTTCTCTCTTGAATACCAATGCTTTTCAGGTAAGACCAGTTTTCAGAGGCTCTTTCCTTCTGGATACCCTGAAGGCGCTTACACTTCTTGAACATTTCATTGATACTTTTATCATCAAAACCTTTGTCTCTGAAGAACCACATGATGCTACTACTATTTTGACTGCTGGCAACATCCATGCCTGTAGTAAAGATGAGCAGGCAGGGCATTAAGCTCTAGAAACAATAAAAAATTCACTGACTCGAAGACTCCAAGAAAATATGTAGCAATGGCGTATAGTAGAGAAACTAAAAAGGACGTGCATTTTTATGCGTCTAGCTGTTACAGAATAAAGTTACCTTATAAGTCTTGAAAATCTGAAACAAGTTACTCGAAGGAAGTCGGAGTTAGGGAGGAAAAAAATGAAAAAAAAAAAAAATTTGTTGGATTCGCTTGGTAGCATCAAATAAGGAGCATCTTGAAAGTAGACTCTTAATAAACAATTACTAACAGAAGACGGATTAAGGAGTGCTGAAAGAAACATACGATCGAAAATTACTACTTAATCAAAGATAAAATGCAAGACCAAGCAGAGTGACTCATTAAAAGATACCAGGAAACAAACCAGAGGTTCCCAAGAGATTGTTTCAGAAAACAAAAACAAGAAAGAAAAAAACACAATAAATCATCTACAACTAAGCAAAGAAACCACAATATTATACCAATTCAATTGATGTTTATTAACTAGGGTATGTAAAATATTTCTGGGTGTAATTGAAAGAGGCAACGTTACCCATTCAAGCTGAACTAGAGAAACAGCAGAGGCAAGATCCAAGTTCTCTCGACGAGTGATTGAATTGTGGGGTACTGCAGCTGCAGTTGCAAAAGCTAATTGGATGAAGACTGAAGTGGAAGCCTAACCTAAGTAAACAAAAAGCCTTATCCAATATCCAGTGTCCCTTCCCTTCTCGCTTCCGTCCTGAGTTTAGCAAATGGATTTGCTCACTTTTACTGCCTCAATTACCGTTGTTTACCCTTGAAGCTTAGAGTTAAATTATCGTTCAACCCCTCGTCAATATTGGGCTAAGATTTATCAATTCTGACCCGAATTTAAAAAATTTGACCAACTTATTCTAACACAAATCAAATCATTTAATTTGATAAAAAAAGTCAACAAGATAAAACCGACCAACCTGAACTCAAAAATAACTCAAACTCAAAATAATTTAAATTTAAAATGAGCCAAAATCAAAATGGCCCGAACCTAAATTGACTCGAATAATTAATCCAAAATGATCAAACCCGAGTGTTTATCTAATTGACCTGAAACTGATTAACCTAAGTGTTAAACTTGATTGACCTGAACCTGATTGACTTGAAACCAAAATAACCTGAACCAGAAATAATCTAAACCCGAAATAACTCGACTTGAAGTGATCTGAAACCGAAAATGATCCCAATCCGAAAATGACATAAAAATTTAAGAACCTATAATGACTTAATCCTAATTGACTCGACCCAAAACCAACCTCATTTGTCTAATTGATATGTCTAAAATGGTCCCCTTTTGCCTTTGCCTGAAGTCTCCATCTTATTCGTCTGCTTTCTGTTTTTTTGGGGGGGGGGGTTTGGCCCTAAAACCCTGAACTTATATTAGCTTAAACCCTTAATATATGTCAAAATCAAAAGCAATTTCTTTGAAGTGAAAAAGAAAAAGAATAGGCTCTGATTCTATAAATTGGTGCTACAATATGGAATTATTATCACAAGTTAGCGTTTTTATGAAGCTAATCAAGATTTTAACTTTGAAGGCCCATTAACTGTTACGAAAAAAGCGCTTTCGCTCTATCTCTTACAAATGCATCATTTTTGCGATATAAGTTGACTCTTAAAGATAGAAAACTAAGCAGTTTTAATAGCAATAGGATAGTGATATAAGGCTCCCAAACCTATTCCTAATAGGCCCTTAAAGGGTCAGAGGCCTTTCAATCCCGCTCTTACAAAAAACCAAAGAAGCCACCCTTTATGGTAACAATTCTTTTTTGCAATCGCCTAGTACCAAATTCACTTCTGATCTTGACAAGAAGAGAGAGGATTTTCAATCTAATGTAAACTTTTGAAAAAGTTCAAACTTAGGCTTCACACCAAGAGAGAAAAACAGTCCTCAGATTCGAAATAGCAACTCAGGTACAAGAAGAAAAGCTTTCTCTGCCACAAAATGTTAATTTTCAAGAAATGAAGAAGATGGTTCGTATCCCTAATGCTATAGCCATGCTTGACAATGAAGCTTTTTGGATTAATGGGTGAGAAAGGTACAATCCCAGAAGTTGTTATATACACAACTATTATTGACAGGTTCTGCAAAGTCAATAAGCTTGACGTCCTAATGCCTTCAGCTGTACTATCTTGATTCAAGGATTATATAAATGTAAGCAATTGGACAACGCCAGTGAGTTTTGTTTTGAATGCTTAGAGCAAGACATTCTTCAAATGGAACCATATTAATGGGCGTGGTAGCTGGGTTGTATAAGGAGAAGGGTGTGGAAGAAGTAGAAAGTGTTATTGGAACTTTAAAACAAAATGGATTCATGGTTAATAACAAAGCTCTCAAAGAGTTTCTAAACAAGAAGGCATCTTTTCCACCATTGGTTTGGGAAGAAATATTTAGGAAGAAAGCCTTTCTAAAAACATTTTAAGTCTTTTTTTTCCCTTTTTCGAAGCCCCTAACATTTGTAAGTCTCTCAACTGTGTTATTTTTTCTTGCTTTCTAGTCATTTATTTTGCACGTATGTAGGAAAATATGAAACAATTCTTTGATTTTATGAGTAGATACAACTTCTTATGTTTGTAGTTGCTGCCATTGAATGTGTCACTTAGTATGTTTTCCAAATACTAGCATTTCATGCTAAATCAAAATAATTAGCAACTACACCTTTTTCTTGAAATTTTTGAGTAGCTATTATTATAAATTGCAAGTATATTATGTCATAAATCATAATTCATTATGGGGAAAAACTAAATCCATAAAACAAATTATAGACAATCCCTTGCCAAGCCAAGGTGTCCACATGTCTTCAATGCTCTTGTTCATTTTTTCTTTTTCGTTTAGCCTATAACTAGAAATCTCAATTAGGCAGATTGAGTTAGCCTGTATCTATATGAATGTAAAACACGACCATTTGTATGAGAATTTCTAAAGGTTGAATTCTCTAAAACATTCATGAAATAGAGAGTTATTCAATGCCAAAATGAATACAATCGTGACAACTACTAGAATCTCAAAGTAGATGTTATGTGAGTATCATTTTCTTGGTTTACACTAAAGGTTGAATAGTTTAAGATATCGTGTTCACTACTTACTTGAGTAAATCTGATTGTATTTCACTAGGGAAATCAAAGTCGAAAGCTACCTATCATGATATAGTGATCTTCTAATACATTTTTCTCTATGAATTCTTTGAGTTTTCGTACTAGTCAAACAATTTTCATTCATATGGTAGATTTTTGGAAATTGGTTTCTTAAAACATGGTTAATAGCCTTTATTATGCCAAATTAAATGTGGGATCCACTTTTATTTGTAGTTAAATATTTTGCTGGATCTTATACTCTAACATGTATATTAACATGTTTAAAACCAATTATTGGTGAATACAAAATTAATCTCAGAAAAATCTTTTGACGGCAAAACAATAAATTCAAAAAATTTTAAATATTTTATAAAGGAAAAGCATATCTTGTAATTTGGGCTGTAAGCACGCGAATTGGGGTTTGGTTAGTCAAAAAATATTTTGCTACTTAATCTTTGTTAGATTAGTAATTTTTCGTTTCTAAATATCTTAATATATGAATTAATACTTTAATTATGGTGTGATATTCATGAATGTTATTATGTACATTCATGAATTTGATTATTCATGATTTTATGCAGATATATGAATTTTATTATGATCATTCATGAACTTTGATTATTCATGAATTTAAATATTCATTAATCATGTACATACATGAATGTCATTAAGTATGTTCATAATTATATCCATTCATAAATATGAACATTCATCATAATTAACGATTTCGTTTATTTTGCAGATTTATGTACCTAGGGTAATTAATGTTAAGCCTTCTTAATCCTATAAATAAGTATTTTTAGGGTTGGGACAACCAACGAATATTCAAAAATTCAATCTAATTCATTCAGAAATCCTGAAGCTCAATTCTTTTTTCAATTTTTCTAGTTTTTTGAAGAGTTTTTATTCTCTTAATTTTTAAGGTTAGGAATCAGCCCTTGTAAAGAGAAAATTGTGTAAAATTTCATAGTTTATAGACCTTGAAAATTTAATGCATGTTGTGAAGGTGGTTTTGTTAAAATCTTGGGAGGCAATTGCATTGTATCCTTGTACACCAAGTGACAGGCAATTTTGAATTAAGGACAAAGTTCTCAATCTTTGACAATAAATATTATGCTAAGCGCTCTAAAGGAGTAGGCAGAGTACATTAATCTTACATCGAATAGACAAAGGGAGGTCTTTAAGCATATAAGTAGGTGCTCTGCATGTTTTTATTCTTTGAATTTATTTTCTACAATAAATTTTTCCAGCAAAGTTTTACAAATATATGAAATATTTCCAACAATACTAAGGAAAATAAAAAAAAAAAAGATGACTTTTTAAGTGTAAGGATCGATCCTTTTAAATGCAAATCTTTTTGTAAAATTATTAGATAGAAGAAAATATTTTACATATAATCAACCAAACAACAAAAATTATTAACAATGTTAAGTTTATTTTCCAGCTCTACAATGAAGATTGTTACCAATGACAATATTGACACATTTTAAACCTAACAAACTCTTTATACGAACCTTTAGAAAAAATCCATGTCAATTGAACTAATGAGCACCCCATCATCTTCCCAGTTTACATCTTTAGTGTGAGTGTCTTTTTCAATTAATTCCAGAGGCATCTCTAAAGGCGGTGGGCTCTGCAAAGTAAAACATCAATCATTATAGCATACCGGAAGTCGTAACAAAGTAGCTTATAAGAATTAAGAACAAAGAATATCTTTAACCCATTAATTAGTACAATAAAAAAGGTTATGATCCTTCAGTGTAAGAAAGAATTTGTATTACCATGCAACGTATAAGAGGCCAATTGATGCCACGGAAGAAAGGGTGTTCTTTGATTTCATTGGCACCGATTCTAGATCCCAAACGACAGGAAGGGTCTCGATTTAACAATGCATTAATCAACTGTCTTGCTGCAAGACTAACCTGCATTACCAAAGTATTCAAGTACATATATTCAAGTACATAACATAGCCAATTCTTTTACTTCACCTTATGCAACTAGAAATTATAAAAACAAATAGAAAATTTAAATACTTAAATTGCATGAAGTAGACACTAGTGTTTGTAGTTTAAAATTCATAAAGATTTTCTTCGGCTAACATTCATTCTGAGCGGTTGTCGTGGGTGGAGTTTAGTAATCGTGAAATTGAAAAGGATAATTAGAATGATTAAACTTGAAACAAAGGATGAAAGTTATGTCATATTTCTTTTTTGGTATAAAGGACATCGCAAACTGAAAACAAATAAAAAGGTTAGAGATGTTGAGTTTCGAATCTCCTTCTTGGATATCACCTTTTAAAAGTAATCAAATGAATTAACTAGGTTAAATCTTAGGTTTAAAGTAATGTCATATTTATATTCGGTTATGGTGCATTGTTGATAGGTTAGAAATATACCGGAATGCTACTAGGGAAGGTGAGGTCCTTGTGCAAGATGTTGAAGAATGTCTTTTGCCTATTCTTACCCCTGAAAGGTGTACGGCCATAAAGCATCTCATATAGCAAAATACCTAAATTCCAAATATAAATCCATGAATATCATGTTTAACTAAATATTAGCAAGGCTCGGTACAAAACCAGTGAAGAGGAATAAATTACATAGCTAAATGTAGTTGCAAAATAAGAAAAAAAAAGTGAAGAATATGATGTCTTCACCATCTACTTACCTAGGGCCCACCAATCAATTGCACTACTATGCCCTGCACCTGTAATAATTTCCTGAAACCAAGTAAAATATATGTCAAATGGATATCGAAAAGAAACATTATTTTGCTACATCTGAAATTGATTGAGTTGATCTAATTGGGTATTTGCTCAAATAACAAGCAAGTTAAACGGATTCTTAGAGATTACAAGTTTGATCTACTTTAAGTGAATTAAATAGATAGGGTTAGGGATTAAGAGTGAATTAGAAATATAAAAATATATATAGTTGAATTTATAAATTTTAAGCATGAGTAAAGTCATTGTACTGGAGCAATGTATTCTTCAGTTCCAACAAATGAATTTGACTGTGCAGATGGTTCTGCAACAAATGTTGGAGGTGGTTGATTCCTAGATCTCCTTCTCTTATTAGGCAATGGATGCCTTAAAACCTGTAAATCATTATAAACTTTAATTTCATGCAATATTATCATTATCATATCACCCACCTAACCAAATTATAAAGCAAAAAATTAAAAAATTTGCATACTTGGGGTTTACAGGGGGTCATAAATGATAAATCAAAGTCTGTTAATACAACGTGTCCGTCCTTTTGGAGTAGAATATTTTCTGGCTTCAAGTCGCGATATATTATTCCTGTCACAAACCATAAAATAAAGAAAGCATAGTGAGGAAAAGAAGCCCAACATACCTAATTTCTTGCTACTTTTTTTCTAATTAAATCTAAAAAATCACTCAAGCTTGCTGTGCATATTGCATTGTATCAAATCAAAGTTGCCTAAATCTAGTAAAAGGGCATTAATAAAAAAATCCTTAGAGTCTAGATGGTAATGAATAGTAAAATATGAAATAACCAACATTATTTAAATCATTTTTGCATATACAAATACTCTAGATATAAATAATTTTTAGATTTAAATGTTGGATTTACTATTTACACTAAACTCAATTATGAACCATTGGATATTTATTTTTCGGATCCACTTTATTTTCGATAGAAATAGTGTCAGATATTCGAATATGCTTTATTTATGCGAATAATGATTCGAATTCACATATCTCCTTTTACATATTTAATTGAATATCGAATCCAAATCTTTATAAAAAATCATTTAATATATTCGGATATTTAACAGATTCAAATATTCAATGGATATTGTTATATTAATCAGATGGCAATTCGGATAGTAAATGAATAATAAAAAAGTGCCGATATATAGAATTAAGCAAATTTAGATTTGAATATTTCAAATATTGTATATATCCAATCTTCTGTGTCCTTACTAAGGTGTGTTTGGTAAAATGGAAAACTTAAAAGACAAATAAAGGAGAGTGAAAAAGTGAAAAGAAAATAAATAATCGAAATATAAAAAATCAAAAAAATGAAAAGATTTTTTCCATAGTATGTTTGGTAGGGAAAATGGAAAAATATAATGAAAATAATTTTTTCATCCATTGCTTAGTATGAGTAAAAATAAGAGGAAAGAAAATTAACGTTTGCAACTAAAGATGAAAAAGTAAAATTTCAAACAAAAAGACAAATAATCTTGTAAATATATACACTTGACTCACACTACTTCCATTTTCTTTAAATTTTTTTTAATTTGAAGTGATTTTTTTGTTAATATTTCTTACTTTTATTTCTTACCGTTCACACCTAAAATTTATTATTTTAACTTTTTCACTTTTTTCTATCTATTTTTTCACTTTTTCATCCTATCAAATTTCTTTCTTTGCTATGATATAAGGAGAAAAGAGTTTTTTCTTTGTTTTTTCAAAGACAAAAATTAATATTGACAAATGCATCTATTTTGAATTATGAGTTTATTGACCTACCTAGACAATGAAGATATTCTAAACCAATGACAATCTCTGCTGCATAGAACCTAGAAAAGCAAAGCAAAAACCACCATAGTAAGAACTGCACATAAAGAAATGTCAGATATTCCAATGATCTAGATATCAATCAGTCATAAAACAAAAATGAAACATACAATTGTATAATACTAAGTATTTAATATGTTTAGCCAAAAAAATGACATAGTTATTAAAAAACTTCATACTCAAATTTAGTATAGCATAAAGTTTTCAAATTCTATAGCCATGACATCCAAAGACATTTTACAATACTCACTGTTTATCGGTAATTAAGTTGTAAAAGAGATACTTTAGGTTTATCATCTATAAAAATAGTAATTAATGATTATTTTGATTATCAAGTAGTAAGTGTACCTTGCAGATTCTTCTTTCAAAAATTTCATAGGTTGTTTATCAAGTAGGGCAAATAACTCACCACCAGGGCAAAAGTCTGTTATCAAACAAATGTGTGTGGGAGTCTGAGGAGATAAGAAAACGTTAGTACATGTCAATTTATTTAGTAAATTAACTCAAAGTTCAAAACTAGGAAGACATTTTTCATATTAGCATCAATTTAATTATATTTAGTAACAAGATTCAAATGAGCTTGATTATTGCCATGTGACAGGTTATTTTTTTTTATGCAGTAACTTACATAAAAAATAAAAAAAATACATAGAAAAGTGGCATAAAAACGCAAAAAAAAAAAAGCAAAAATTATTTTTGGAATTTCAAGATAAAATTTTCTTTTAGGGGTCTCCTAGTTTTCTAAGCTAGTAAGAAGATGGAAAATTAATTTGGTGGTTTTAGATATTTGGATGGTGGTAGAAAAATGATTTCTATCTATGTAGAGATTTGATCTTAGAGTTTAGATCTAGCTATTGGGAAGCAATTTTGAAAAGAAAAATGTTTAGAAAATAAAAAATAGCATTTGACAAAACCAACAAGTTTTTTTTTTCTTATTGGAGGATTGGTTTTTGGGAAATTGAATTTTCAAACAATGGATTTTTGAAAATTTTGACACTGGATTTGGGTTTTGAACATTTTTTAGGTTTTGGTTTAAAGTTTTGGTAATAGAATTTTGTTTTTGAAGTTTCGGCTAACAAAAACTTTGTTTGGAAGGTTTTTACATTTAATATGATGATTCCAATGACTGATATTTAGGAAATACAATTATTTTTAGGTTTGGATTAGGTTTTCTAATGGCATCTATAGTTAGAATTAGAGATGGCAATTGGACAGGTTCAGAAATGTTTAGATCAGGTCATTTAGGATTCAAGTTCTTTTAGGTTTAGGTCGATTTAGGTTCAAACTTATTTGTGTTGAAGTCTTTTTAGATTTTTTTACGTTTGGCTTATTAGGGTTCGGGCCTATTTGGGTTCGGATCTTTTTCGAGTTCAGGTCTATTTGTTTAGGCTTTTTTAGGTTTTGGTTTTGGTTCAAGTATTTTTATATCATTTTTTATTTGATGTTAAATGTAATCTCTTTTACGTAATTTTAAATTCTACACTCAGACCTGAATTTGGCCTAGTTAGGCCCAAAAAAATCTTCGTTCGATTCCATAGGCCTAGCTGCGGCATAAAAAAATTTAAAATTCTAAGCTCAAGGCCAAATTCAGCCTAGCTAGCCCATTTAAGCGCAAATCACTATTAATAATATTAAAAAGTTATTTTTATATTAATATTTTCTATTTTATAATTAAATTTCAATAAAAATATATTATTTTGTTAAAAAAAAATTATTGCGGGCTGAGCTTGCCTGAAACTTAAAATTTGAGACTTTGACCTCTCAGGCTAGGTGGGTTGCCTAGCCTATGGATAGGTCTAGTTGTTTGTTTAAGTCTAACATATAATTTTTTTTTTCATTTTTGATATGGTATTATCTATTATGGCTTTTATTTTTTTAATTTACCTTATTACTTTGTTATCTTATTATCAGACTCTAATTATTATTACCTAAAATAACAATAGTAAAATAAGCATAATATTCAAATAAGCACTTAAAATTTTGCTGCTAACATAGTAAACTCTCAATATTAAATAATTTTAACTAATAAAATTAAAGAAAATATGATAAATGGATGATATACCTTATTGACAATATTTATAAAAGCTCATGATGTGATTTATTTTTTGATAAATTAATATTTTATTATACATAGGCCTGCGCTAGCTGGGCCTGGGCCCGAATTCTCTTTTTTTTTTTTTTCTGGGCTAGCCTGGAACAGCGTAGAACAGTGGTTTTAAATTAAAATAATATATTTTATTTCAATTTAATTATAAAATATAAAAATATTTTTTAATATGATGAACAATAATTTTGGCTTAAATGGGTGGGTCTGGACATATCAAATAAAGTCTTGGGCTTGGGATATAAAAAAAATTCAGGTTCATAGTCCACCTTGACCTATGTGCAGATTTAATCATATACAAAATATAAATTAAGTTCGTAATATTTAGTTAAATTATTAAAAAAATATTAAAATAAATTGATAATTAAAGTATAAAAAATTATCTAATTATAATTTTATTATTTTTATTTTTAGTATTAAATTTGGATTCGGGTTTGAGTCAGGCTAAAGTTTGAATTCTTTCAGATTCAGACTATTTTGAGTTCGAATTTCCTCAAGTTCGACCCATTAACTTTTTGATCGAATTAATTTTGATTTGGGTTTAAGCTCAGATTTTTTCAAATTAACTTTTAAGTTTAAATCCATTTTGTTACCTCTAATTAAGATAAAAAGTGGCGAGAGAAGGAAAACAAAAGAGAGAAAAAAGATGAATAAAGGGAGAAAAGGTCAAAACATCTCAATTGAAATGGTAGATTTTTTTGTAGCATCTATATTTTCACTTGACCCAATCAAAGCTCCATGCTAACGATACTCACCTCGATGATTTAGTCTATGTAAAGGCTAAGCTCATTTTTTTTTAAACTTTAGTTTTCTATTTTATTTTATTTTTATTTACTTAATATTTAGTATTTACTTTTCATAAATATTTTTCATTTTTTCACTAAAGCTTACAATTTTTGCGTTTTTATTTTTAAATTATTTGTTCTAAATTGTTTACATAAAAATTTTATAACTTTTATAAAAAGTCATAAATTTTGATCGTAAAATTTTCAGTATTCTAAAATAAAAGACAAAATTACCTGAAAAACTAATAATAAAAATGTAATCAATATTAAATCTCAATTATTTTATTTTTTGGATCTTGATATGTTATTGTAATTTATTTGTGCCTTAAAATTTAATTTCGATTTGGGTTTAAGCTCAGATTTTTTCAAATTAATTTTTAAGTTTAAATCTATTTTGTCACCTTTAATTAAGATAAAAAGTGGCGAGAGAAGGAAAACAAAAGAGAGAAAGAAGATGAATAAAGGGGGAAAAGGTCAAAACATCTCAATTGAAGTGGTAGATTTTTTTATAGCATCTATGTTTTGACTTGACCCAATCAAAGCTCCATGCTAACGATACTCACCTCGATGATTTAGTCTATGTAAAGGCTAAGCTCTTTTTTTTTTTTTTAAACTTTAGTTTTCTATTTTATTTTATTTTTATTTACTTAATATTTAGTATTTACTTTTCATAAATATTTTTCATTTTTTCACTAAAGCTTACAATTTTTGCGTTTTTATTTTTAAATTATTTGTTCTAAATTGTTTACATAAAAATTTTATAACTTTTATAAAAAGTCATAAATTTTGATCGTAAAATTTTCAGTATTCTAAAATAAAAGACAAAATTACCTGAAAAACTAATAATAAAAATGTAATCAATATTAAATCTCAATTATTTTATTTTTTGGATTTTGATATGTTATTGTAATTTATTTGTGCCTTAAAATTTATTACTGTGTTTTATGCTAAAAATGATCACGATACATTTTATTTTAATTTATTTATGATCATTTTATGTTAAAAATGATGATAATAAATTACAGATGATAATTAGACCTGCCCATAGGTTAGACTATCCACTCGAGTTGGGTTTTAGACACAGCTTTATTTAATTTGAGCTAGTTTGAGTTGAATTATTATCAAAAATATTTTTATTTAAATTTAATTATAAAATATATAAATATTAATATAAATTTTAAAAATAATTTAAGCTCTCGGGCTAAGTTCAATTTGAATCTAAATAGAAAAAATAAAAAATTTTCTATCATAATTCAACTCAACTCGACCCGTGGACACTTCTAATGGCAACTAGCAATCGATGATGAATCAATTCTACATAAGCAAATGATCGCTATCTATAATATAGGTAGACCGAGTTCGAATTGGTTTTAGGTTGAGTTCATTCAGGTAGGATCATTGAAGTTTTAAAATTTTTAAGTCATTTTCAAGTTAAGATCAATTCAGTTTCGGATTACTTTGGGTTCAAATTATTTCAAATTTAGGTTATTTCAGGTTTGGGTTATTTTGGTTCTGGGTCATTTCGGATTTGGTCAATCAGCTTTAACACTCGAGTTAATTGGGTTTGGGTCATTTCAAATTTTGGTTATTTCGGGTTCAGGTCAATCAAGTTTAACACTCATATTAATTGGTTCTGGGTTAATTAAGTTTAATACGTGAGCTTATCGGGTTTGATCATTTTGGGTTCAAGTCATTTCGGGTTAATTATTTAGGTCAATTTAGATTTGGATTATTTTGAGTTTGGGCCATTTCAAGTTAAGGTCGTTTTGCATTTGGTCATTCTAGGTTCGGTTCATTTTCCAGTTTGGATTAATTAGTTTCGGGTTATTGACTTTTTCTGATTATATCAAATTAGATAGGATTTAAGTTTGGATAAGTTGATCGAGTTTTTCGAATTAAGTTTAGAACTAACTGATCTAAGTATAGGCACTTGAGAATCTAGAAAAGTTGTAAATTATTGAAGGGTAAAATTTCAAAACAAAACCTGAAAAGAAGTGTATAACGAGGGAAGGAAAGGATGATCCAGGAGTGAGCTAATTTCCCTTTCAACGCGTGCTCGATGAACCTGTATTAGGAACTAAGTCAGTCGCCCACTCAAATTTCAAACCCAGATTATTAGATCAAAAAGAAAATGCATTTTGAGCAGAACAATTAAGCAATAAGCAGACCTTGTTACGATTCAACATCACTGACTTCTCCATTGCCTTCATAGCAAATAACTCCCCTGTACCTTTCAGTTCCACTAGATGAACACTGCAGGAAATAAATACCCTCCAATAATTTAGACACGGAAATGAACCAAGAATTCGTGTCATAATGATAAACATCATCTCATCTGCATTAGCTGAAAAGTAGAGAAGGTAAATAAACAGTGGCATAGAAGCATGATATGATATATATATGTGAAAAAGGAAAGAGCAGTACCTGCCAGTATCGCCACAGCCCAAGGGTTTTATGGGTTTAAAATGGTGTAGGCCAATTTTTTCACCACGAGAAGTGATCTAAAAAGGATAAATTAGAAAATCAGGAGAGGTATGGTATGCATTTATCATTTAACATTTATCAGATGCCGCAGCTGGGGAAAATTTCACTTTGGATTATCAAAAGGGTACCTTCTGAATTGCTAGCCAAGAAGAACTATATCTTTTATGAGGCCTCGGGAACACCGGCTGAGAATGGAGCGCCCACAAATCTTCTGGTCTCTGAATATTTCAGCAATATGGAAACAATATTAACGGTGTAAAATTCAGCTATAGAGTTCCCAATAAGAATACATTTATCATCTTTATATCGATGATTAAGACATTCCTATTAATAATTCAAAGAGAAAGAATACCTTACCAAATTGGCATCAGGAAGTTCTCGAACAGCTTCATCGACATTTTCTGCTGTGGCTTTGACCTGAGAAAAGAAAATGATATCAGAACATCAAATGACCAGAACTTAAAATATTGCAACTTACTTGCATTTTCATACTGTATGTAGTTATAAGAGGAAAAAGATTACAGACCAACTTAGCACTTTCAAGCTCTGTTTTCTCGGAGAGGCGGTTTCGTAGGGGTTCAACATGATCACTTCCATCAAGTTGGACACCAATGAAATATTGAAGCTCACCCTGTACAAAATAAGGAATTTGTGAGAAGATGTCTAAAGAGAACGTGCAAGACAATTGATTGAAATGTCAAATAAGACAGCATTTCATTAAGGCACCGAATAAAACATAAACACAACATAAATACACGGATTGGCAGGTGTAACTATAACCACCTTTTGGTCACGCATAGGCTGCAAGTGAAATAAATTCCAGAATTTCTTGCCTGCAAGTCATAAAAATTGTAATAATTCTGTGAAATGATATTTCTGTCAGTATGCATATATATATATATATTCCCTTTACGAACCACTTTTTGTGTAGTTGATCAATTGAACAGTGATCTCCCTTTGTTCTCTAATAGCATCTCTTATCTTGGAGACACTCCCTTGATCAGTTTCTGGTCCTTGAAGAAACCTGTGAAATGTTGGTATCATATTATTCATCCGACAAACAATGGAAAACACCATCTAACAGTTGATTGAAGTTGTTAGATATTGAATTTGAAAGTAATGCAAATTACATACCTACAATTCCTTCCCAAGATTTCCTCTCGTGTATATTCCGTCAATTCAAGAAAGCTATCAGATGCAAATATCTGCAACATTGTCAGTTTTCAGATGCAATCCATGGTAGGAAGCTATGCTAGCACAAGTCTAAAAATAATACTGAAAGACTCTTTCTTACAATCGGATTATCAGGGAGTCTAGGATCTGTGATCACAAAATTCTTTTCGATACGTTCCAATGTTGTTGCAAGATCTATCCCTTGGCGTATGTCCCTTTCTCTTTCGGCACGTTCCCAACTGTCAGTGCGTTCTATGTCTTTGGTCATCCACTCCTCTGATTCAACAATTGGTTGGTTCTCTTGCTTGGCTGCAGAGCTGGAAGACCTGCCTTTAAACCTGCAGGAACATTTCTTGCATCAGATATGCAACATAATACTCATTTCCGATTCACAATAGAGCAGATCCTAGCATGCTCTAAGCACAATCCCAGCAAGCTTTTGCCAGATAAACAGAATCCAGAAGAAATAGAATTGATCGATGTGAAAACTTTTAAACCAAAAAGACTCACCTCATTAAAGAAATGCGTGCTGATTTTCTAGCTTTCTTATCATTTTCCTGCACAGGAGTAGCAGTGCTCAAGTCTGACCGAAGGGTACTATTGTTCTCAATGTCCGCAGTTTTAGGCAGAACATAATCAAGGCTGAATTTTGCCTTCTCTTCAAGCTTGTTGGTGGCATCATTACTTACTGTCCCAATGTGAGAGTGAGGGTGTTTCACAGTTTGGACAACCTCTGTGATGGAATCTAAAGCCTTATCCTTCTGGCGAGCTGTTTCAAAATGTCGGATTATTACATACTAAAATTGAAATCACACTATAGAATACCCCAACAACTAAAGTATAATTTACCATCATAACGAATTAACGACTGGGGCAGTCCATTAGGCCTCAATGCCTTTTCAATGATGCCTTCTGTGTATTTGCTGACCTCCACCTGCATTCTGCATAAACAGCATTCAATAGCTATGCATGCATTTGGGAAGAAAAAAGTATGGTTTGGAATTGAATATCCATATGAGGTTAATTATGAAGAAAAGTAAGAAAAGCTAACCCAATGAATTTGATGGTTTTTCCCTGATCATCTCTTATGGGAGTGACAGTGAGAAGATTCCAAAATGGAGTTCCATCCTTCTTGTAATTGAGGAGCCTTCCGCAATAGCTTTTTCCATTCTTAACTGCATCTCTAATCTTGGCAACCTCATTCCTGTCTGTTTGCGGTCCTTGTAGAAAGCGGCTGCATGATGTCCTCAACTCTTAGATTTTTTTTAAGAGTAAAAGAAAAAAAAAATGGGGATGGTAATGATTGCAGTGCATATCAGTTAATGTTGTAAAGTAATTGATATGATCAGCATTTTAAAGTAAGTTAAAAGAAGTGCTCTACAATAAATCATGTAAAATTGACCCTGCCCTAGGAAAGGGTGTTTACAAGAAACAAAAGCCTAGCAAATAGCAGAATGAAGACAACATTGTCAACTCAAATGGGAATGTTATTTTATTGCTCTAAACTATCTTTCCGGTTTGTTTATTCACATGGGTGGTTTTGGATAAGTAAAGAGAAAATGTCGATATTTATGGTAAACACCTTCTGGCTTTCCACAGAAAAAAGTTCGTAAAGAATACGTTGTGATTTGAGAAAGATTTACATAGGCCAATTTCTTGTCTTACTAACTGAAAATAGACCAGTGCATGGCTCTATGCTGTCATGCATGACTAGCAATTGAAAATTGCAATGATTTTGTGCTGCAGAATGATTGCAGATTGTCCTATAAGTAGGAGCGGCTCCCATATCTCTACATATTTAGAAGCAAGAACTTGCCAGTTTCTTCCTATGACCTCCTTCGATGAATAACCAGTCATGCTGAAAAATCCGTTGCTTGCATACATTATAGGGCAGTCCGGTTTGGTGGCATCAGATACAACAAAAGTTTGCTGCAGGGTTGCCAAAGCATCCTTCAGCTCCTGCGACACCCTAGGAATCCCTTGATCCAATCCAAAACTTGATTCCTCTGAAGTCCTTGCTGATTCCACTGAAAGTTTGTCTAATGAGTTTTTGTTCTGATCACCATCTCCAGTTTGTTTTATTGTTCTGCCAATCACTCTGAAACCACCTTCTCCATCATCTGGCTTCAATGCAATACCCCATTCTGCAGTTCTTTCAGCTATGCTGGCTTCAGTTAAAATCCTACGAGAGGACTGTCCATTTGAATCTTTCCCTGCAGAGCTATCCCCATTCAAGTTTTTGATGGAGTCATCAAAGCTTATGATGTTAGAATTGCTTGCAGCCTCTCCTCCAAAAGCCATCCACTTTTCCACAGCCTCTTTCCTTGTAGTAGAAATGAGATTCATTGACGATCCTTCCTCTTCCACTTGGGCTTGTGTACTGGAACCCTCAATAATATCACTGGATTGTCCAACATTTTGACTACCTGCTGATTCAAAAACATCAATTGATCTCTGTTGCTCTCTACCGGTTGATTGAGTATTTTCTAATGATTTTGAGGGATTAAAACTTGACGCAGATGACCCCTGCAGTTCCCCGGCCATTGGTTCCCTGTTTCCAACTTCCCTTCAGTGCATGTGGGTGAGGCTGCATATAATACCAAGTTTTAGAAATGGTCATTTGGCCAATGTCATATCACTTAATATAAAATGAATAACTACAATTCAGAGCATGGAAAATGATCTCCTATGATTTCTTCCTTTTTCGCTTATGAATTCTAACACGTGAGGAATTAAAAAGTTACCATGATTTGAACAGTCAGAAATAGAAACTGTACCAGTAAATATGGAGCTGAAACCCTTTAAAAATCTCTAACTGGATATGCAGAAAAGTTCTCAAGTTTGATGCAGTTTTCTGCAGTACATAGTCCTACCTACTTTTAAGCTTGACAAAAAATTAAAATCAAGATCCAGAACTAGAAATAGAATTCTGGTAAACTACATTTCTCAGCTGATAATTAATTGAAAGGAGAATATGTAGTTGACAAATTGGAAAAACTTTGCAGTTTGCAACCTTTTAAGTACCCAGAAAAATTCTAGCATATGTAAGGTACAGCACTAGACGTGAAAGATGTTCCACTACCAAGTTACCAGGCAAAAAGATACGATGAGGATAATCAAGAAAAGAAAACAAACTGTGGTAAGGACCTTGGCAATAGCAATTTAGAGAGCAAGCAATCTGCAATAGTACTTTCCGATCAAAATGAGTTCAAACTTGCAGAACTTTAACAACATTAGGGTCAGTGACACTGCTCTCCCATGGCGAAACTGAACCACCAAAAGCTTCCAGGATCTTGTTAAAAATTCATCAATTCAGGACTATTATTTTCTATACATACAATCCTAAATAAAGAAACATATCTTTTAAGTTTCTGGTTCTGGTGTGAGGAAGGTTAACAGCAGGATAACGTTTCATAAATAGGGACTTCCAACTTCCAACTGCTAGAACATGCCCCTAATGGTCCCATAGCTTTCCAATTTCCATCATGGCCTTTTATTTTGTTTATGGTATTTTCTAGGGATGCATCAAAGTCGTTCGTCTCACGTCATTTTATCCAAAATTCACATTTGATTGACTAAAAAAGTTTACCAATCCTTAGAACTCGACTAAACTCACTTGTTTGTACAACTACTTTTAAGAAATTATATTTAACATATTTTAGATTCTAATTATAGAAGTATTGGATTTAAATTCAAATTGACAATCAGTTTATGTTTTGATAAAATTCTGTTGTTTGTAAATTATTTCATAGTTAAGATTATTTAATTAGTAAATATTCTTGATAGTAAAAAAAATTTAGTCAATAAAAATTCTTGTTGTGTATAAATATATTGGCCTCTCAACCTTTAGAATTACGAGATATATATAAACCCTGTGATATATCGGGTTTGTAATTTTTTTATACAAAAGCTACAGAATCGTTTGTTAAAAAGTTTATAGTTTTTATGCATGCAAAAGTTACTAGTTGAATTTGTAGTTATAAATTATTTGTGAAGATAATTTATAACTTTATCTATACAAAAGCTAAGTTATTTTACGAGAAAGGCTTGTAGCTTCATTTGTGTAAATACTATAAGCTGGATTACTAATAATATTTTTATTTTTTAAGATGATAAGAGTAAATTAAAAAGATTGAATCATGTTATAATTTATAATTATTTTTTATTGAGTATTTATTCTAGATAATCAACTATTTTTTATATTCATAATTTCTTTTTTTATTTTCCATATGTAATATAAAAAAATACCAGGAAAAATATCAGATTTGTGAGGCTACAAAGATCCAAAGTGTTGCAATTTTTGAAGATAAATCTCGCTTTCACTTTTAAAATTTTGATACGCCAATTGGGAAAATTAAAGTGTATTTCACGGTCAAATAAACACGCCAAGTGAAGGACCACAGCATGGTGGTGGAAAAGTGGAAAATGGCACGGTTTTGTTAGCATCCACGTTTGATACCCCATCATCCTTAAATGAATTAAGCCATATGCGACATAACCCGCCAGCAAAGCCTACTCTCTCTCTCTCTTTCTCTCTCTCTCTCTCTCTCTCTCTCTCTATATATATATATATATATTAAAAAAATATAGTTTAAAAATAAAAAAATTATAAAATTTAAAATTTAAAATTTAAAATTATTAAATATCATTAATTATGTAAATAAAATAATTAAATTTTGATTTGATCTGTGTGTATTTTGATAATAGTAAAAAATCATATAATATTATCCTCCTAATTTTTTATTTTCTCCCCCAAGATCCCTTCCTTCTAATTGACAAGGCAATCACATCCATTCTAGCTTATTGGTCTGACTGACGAATGATTGAAGTTACGCTAATTCATTTTTTAGTTGGGTGGTTAAGGCTTAAAACTTGTAGTACTATCAGATTTGATCTCTGCGAAAAAAAAAGTTTAAAATTTATCTAAGTTGATTGCATACAGTAACAGTTATAAATTTTAAATTCAATTTTGATTTAATTAATTAATATAATTATTTTAAAATATAAATTTATCTATAAATCAATTCAAATTATAATTAAAAAATTTTTCATTTTACTTGCACAAACACAAGCCGAACCGAAATGCCCATATTATTATTTTAAAACTATTAAAAATTTTTATCTTATATTTTTTGTATTTTATAATAAAATTAAAAAATTTATTAAATAAATATTAATTCAATTAAAACCTTACTAATCATGATTACATAAAAGATCGTTTTTTAGGCCTTATCTAAGTTGTTGGACTTACCAGGCTAAGCAAATATTTTAACTCGTGTCTATTTAAAAGATAAAAATTAATATTTAAAATTTAAATATTAATATTTATCAGTCATCATTTTATTATTATTATTATTATTATTATTTAATATAAAAGTATCAGACTTCTAGGCAAGGGAAATGTAGGTAAGAAATGCGGGGATTGAATGTTACGTCGAATTGGTTGTACAAACAGGGAATTGTAGATATGCGGGGATTCAATGTTTTCTGCCTTAAGAAATTACCTACATTCGATAACAATATTTTTTCCATTTATTTATTTATTCTCTACTTCTAAAAACTGAAACCACAAGGATGAAGATCAACGATGTTGGTCATTTTCAGGCGGTGGTCTTCCTTTATGTTGCACTTGTGGCTGTAGTTTAAGCCACAGCAGCAATTACGGTTCGCTGGAAGCTTACCGTAGCTTTAAGTCTTTTCGGCCTTTTTGGGCTTATTACTGGCTGTGACTCACCCAGGTGATGTTCCAAAATTTTTAAAACGGAAGCCTTCCTCTCGCTCTCACTTGTTCGTACTCTTGGTTCCTTCCCCTTCAAGACGTTAATAATGATGCCATATACTTGGTACAGGATTGAGGGCCGCTCGTATATAAAATATAATACAAATATTATATATTTAATAAATAATTAAATAAATATAATCAAATATATTTAAATATAATTAATATGATTAATATAATATATTAAAATACATTTATTTGTACTTGAAATGTAACAGATATAATAATTTTTATTTTTTAAATTTATATACATAAAAAATTGATAGCATATACTTTATCACGTCTAACAATGTATTTTTTGGAAAAAAAAAAATTAACAACATATCTTTATTGGTGGTACCGTTTAACGTAAAAATTATCTAGAAATAGTAAAAACAAGTATCCTCATGGCGTGTCATCTTATTGAACAAAGTTTTTATACGATGGTTTATTCTAAGCAATATACATAATATCCTCATTAATTTAGTGGAAAAGATTTCTAACTTTTTGATCAAGAATTTAGGATTCAATTTTAAAGTGAGCATCTAAAATGTTTATCAAATCAAAGTCGGAAAAAAAAAAGGCAAAGTGCCTATTCTTCAAAATAAAATGGACTTCTCTTATTCCTCCCCATACTTAAAAGGCTTATTATTAAGTGGAAGTTTAATCCTAGCATTTCATTTCTTAGGACTTGGAACAACATCAAACTACAAGCCGGAAAGCCATGGCAGACTAAAATTGATAATTTAGATTAAGAAAGTGGCCTCTGATCGGCAGAGTCAAGAGAAAGATGGCCCTGTTCAACCAGAGATTTTATGCAATCATCAAGCATATCTTCAATGGGCCTGAAATTGAGTCCTAAACTTTTTATCTTGGAGGTATTGAATTCATAAAATGGTCTCTCCACTTTCACAAACCTGAAAATTTTCGCACAGTAGAATCATCAGCTATAGGTTAAATAGTGTTAACAATCTTTCAAAAATAATCATAATAAATTTATATCGCTCAATTTTTTTATTTTTTTATAAAAAAATATTTATATTTAATATTTATGTTTGATACATATCTATATTTAAGTATAAAATACAATCTTTTAAATATATCAAAAAAATTAAAAAAATTAAATATATTGATGATGGACACATATTTGTATCTAATTTTTTTTCCTTGAGTTTAGATAATATAGATAATAATAATAACAACAAAGATATTAACACTATAAGATAAGTCAATGAAGGCTATTATCAAATCATCAGGGGGTTCTTCTATAACTTGGACAATCGACATAGGTCCAATTCTCTGGCACTTTCAAATAAAAATAGTTTTTATTTCTGAGCCAAAATTAAGAAGATTCAATTTATTATGGTCATTTACTTTGTGCAGCTAATGGCGAGGAGTTGAGAAAAACGAACCTCTTTGGGACAGGGAGTGATGGATAACGAGCTGATAAGATCGATACTAACTCATCGTTGTCGATCACGGTTGAACTGCAAAGGTATCGCCCATTTGCAGCTTCATGCTCGTAAACAAGAATGTGGCAAAGTGCAACATCATCAATGTGAACATATCCCATCCTCCCATGCCACTGAAATTGCTCTGTTTCCCCTGTTTGTAATGGATGAATACGTTGGTTAATCATACTTGATTATCACGAAAGAAATCAAAATACAATGGATTATAGTAAGAAACCCTAATGAAGAAATGTTCTTTGAAATTAGGCTTCGGAAGGGTAGAAATGCACCGGATTTCGTATATTAATAAGGTTTTGTCTTGTTTCAAGTCAATACCTTTCAGCAAGGCAAGGACATCAGATGCAGTGGAACATAAATCAGGTGGCAGACTGGGTCCGATAACGAAAGAGGGAAGGATGGTGACCAATTGCATCTTATTCTCATTGCAGAACTCCCATGCAGCCTTCTCAGCTTGGGTTTTTGCTAAAGCATACCAAATCTTTGTAATGCACCCCCATTTTCGTGTTCAGGAATAAAGAAACTGTCAGCTATTTATAGACAATAAGAAGCAAAACCAGAAACTGTACGTTAAAGAAGATAATGGACAGAAATTTGTGCTACGCAAATCTCGTATCCTAAGAATATCTTTTGGTTGACCAAACGCATAAAGAACAGATATTCTTAGGAAAATCTATGTTTGACCTATTTGAGGTATGATCTTTGGTTATAAGAACAATGGTGTTTTCTTGAGAAACGAACAACACATCCATGCTTACTTTGTCTTTAATCAATCAACCCGTCAACCAAACTTGATTCTAGACCAACCAAGGCAGTCGGAGTTTGGGGCAAACTCAAACGACTACATATGAGAATTGAGCAAATTCAATTGAAAGAATGTTACCTGCAAAGTCTCACAGAGTTCAACGGAGCTCCAAGATGACTCATCAAGGGGTGTTTTGGGGTCAATATCATCTCTAGCCCTCACAGTTGCGGAAGACGAGGTGAGAACTACACGCCTCAGAGATGGGTTCTTCTTACATGAGCGTAGCACATTCACTGTGCCTTTCACAGCCGGTTCCAGGATTTCCGCCTGATGTGGAGCATCAAACGATATGGCAACCAGGAAAAAATACCTCAAGCTTTTAGATTTCCATTAAACCATTTAAGTGAAAAAAGCCCTTGCTTAATTATAAATAGCAATTTCCAAAACCTATGGTACGGGGAGTAAAATATTGAATTATTGTTGCTACCGTGTAGGCTTGCTTCACATTCGTTCTCTTCTTCTCATGTAGCGGCATATATGTTCAAATAAATGCAGTCTAGACCTGAATTCCTTGATGTTACTTAAGCCTTTGAAGGCGAGAAGAATTAATTATGGCTAGCAAGCAACATGGCATATGCAAATACCGTAAATATTTATGTTATTTGGATTTTTTATATTTTTAAAATATTTTTGTCAGACACTTGCGTCGACACATATTTAAACAAAAGTATAAAAATAAAAATTTTCAAATATATAGAAAAATTTTTAAAAAAATTAGTATATTCTTATTGGATATATATTTATATCCAACACTTATCCTGAGTCTCGATAACATTGGTAAAATTTAAATTCAAGTGGTAAGGGAGTCGAGACACGACAGAGTTCAGAACAGGAAAATAAGTAACAATACTGCTGCTGCTAAAATTTGTCTCTGTACTATTTACGGCATTAATTAACGCAATTCTAAGCATTTCCTTTGTCCTTTTGTCTCGATGATTGTAAATATCGTTCTTTTTTTGGGAACTCAGAAGCAGTAGCTGATTATTAGGCCAAAAATGGAAGAACATGCCTTGGGATCAAATGAAGGTTTTATTACGGGGGAAGCAGTGTGGAAGACGCCCTGGCACCCCATGATTGCATCGTCAAAGCTGCCCTCTTCCAGTAGGTCGGCCCTCACCAATTCGAGTCTGTCCTTGGCTCCTTCCAACATCCAGAGGTGGGCTAATTTCTTCTCATTTGCTGCCCCATACATGCACAGTTACAGACAAATTAAAATGAAAAAAAAAAATAAAAAAAGGTATGCAAATGAATAAGGCATTAATTAAGCATGCAGCCGAAGATGTATGGAAAAGGACCTGGATCTCTAACTGTTCCAATGACACGATAACCACAGAGGAGAAGCCGCTTAACCAGCCAAGAAGCTAAGAAACCAGAGGCCCCTGTCACGCATACTTTGCCTTTTATCCCATCCATTTCCAGCTCAGTTATAATCAAATTAATTTGATGGAGTGGCTGCTTTTATATTTGCACCGATGCACCGTGCATGGTATTAGATAATAAGAAGGTAAGCCACTCGATGCTTGTGAGCTATGGACTTCATTTGTTGGTATTCAACAACTTCCATTCATTTACCAACTCCTAATTTTATTGTTGAAGTGCCAAAAAAAAAAAAAAAAAGGTTTGGGCAAATGCCAAAGCGAAATACCTTAATGGAGTCTGATAAAAATCTCTGATGGTAACATATTTTGTTTTAATGTATCTGATGGCAAATCAACAGTTTGACTAATTTAATAGATCGATTTATTTATACTTGCTATACGAATCTCTAAGATCTACTTCCTAATTTACTACTTACCTCCAAAATCTACTTCTTGATATACTATTTTATCTAAAAAACAATTTGTCGGTTTTCATACATTGGTTCATCATTTAATATAATTCAACAGATGTTTCGATCTTTCTCAAGGGCCAAACAGAGTGTGTTAAATTTATGAGATCATTCAACGTCCCATTGATGCTAATAGGTGGTGGCTATACAATTCGGAATGTTGCTCGCTGTTGATGCTAGGAGGCAGCCAACCTATCATAGTTTCAATTGATTAATATATATACTGATTGGTTCTAGTGATTGGGTTGGCCATCGTTATCTACTGTTGGTACACAGTAAAGGTGAATATAGATACAAGGACTTAACTGGTTCTTTTTAACGGCTTATGATAGATTTAAAGTTTGAATATTTGTAACTTTTTTATATTAAAAAAAATTAGTTTGACGAAAACCTTTTTCCACTCAATCCCGTTTACCCCACCCCTCTTTTTCTCTTTTTGGTGTTGTTTAAGTTGGAAGATGCCAAATTTGTTAATATACAAGAACCAAAAATCATGTCAATTTGAGGAAGACTTCGAGGTGTGTAACACACTTCTTTATTTAAGATTTTATTTTTCTCACCAATAATTTGGTATGCGCAAGAGTTACTGGTGTACAAACTTTAAGAATACAATGAAGCCTGTAGATACCTTATTTTGTTCAGGCCAACATCTACGGCATCAAAGGTCACCATTTAAAGCATCATTGAGACCATTCAACAAGCATGGATCCATCTCCTATCATTCCTAGCTAAGGTGAGATGTTAACCATAGGCATGTAAAATTCACATTTTTCATGTTTGCATCGATAAAAGTCCATTATATCAATACAGGGCTTCCATGTCATCAAAATTCCAAAATTTGCAGGTTGTATGATACAAGAGATCAATATGTCAATACATTCTAGGCAAAATTGCCTAGTTCGTGGTATTTTTTGACTCTTCCAACATTGATCCAAAATTTTGATTTAGCCACGTGTTTGGCACCATAAATCATCCAAATTCATACCAAGCCTCAATATTGGACTAACTAACTGGGTTAATTGAATTTTTAAGGACCAAATAGCCATGGCATGAGACATTTTCATGACTTAATTCATATTGTTAACGGGTAGCTTAATCTTTTTCATGGCTCAGCTGCATAAAACGGCTGTGATCCATTGTTTTTGCTTATCAAACCAATCGAATTAAATAATAGCTAAGCATAGTGCCTTGTCTTCATATGAGGTACATGCACTAAAGTCCCAAATGCCCTTGCTTTATGCATTTTGTCCTCACCAATCACATGTCCTTATAAGATACTATTAGCTTTAGCTGAGAAGGTGATTTAGTTTTACACTTTCTACACACATATCAACCATCAAAAAACCTCAAAGCATTTTCATTTTCATAGCTTTCCATCCAAAAAAATCATTTGGTGGGCCGAAATGGTCCAAACAGAATGTAAATTGCTAATTCTATGGGTTCCAGATAGCAAAGGTTCAAAAAATCATAACTTCCTCATCTAGAATGATTCGAGGGAAAACATGACACCTTTGGAAAGGTAATTCGATGTCTTTTAAAGGAAAAATATCAAAAAATTCTAGAATTTTATGGTTCAAAAATGATTTTTCAAATTGTAAATGCAGTCCTAGCAGGTCAAAATAGGGGATTTTTTTTTTTCAATTTTTGAGTCTCCTAGGACTAGGCTCAAGGACATCTGAATGTATGTAAAGAGAGTCAATGACTGTGGCTTCATAAGCTTATTCACACAATCTCGAGGTAGTTGAGGATGATGGAACAACCTATTAATCAAGTCACAAACAATGAGTATTAAACCTCATAATCAAGGCACAAACATTTTAAAACAACTAAAAAGGCTATTTTATTTTGAAAATCAGAATGTTTACCTCATTTAACCATGAATCCAAACATGGAATCCTTGATTTTTCCCTAAGATTAGAAGACTAATTAGTGAAAACATTAAATCCATGTTAATATCTATTTATTAGAGGTAACATAGACTTATAACTTGGATGGTTTTTTCTTAAAAATAGGTTTTTGCAATAAACAAACACCAAATAAAGGCACTTTTAATCATGTAAAGCATGTAAACACTGCATCTATGACCAACATAAGTTAGAGCAACAGTAAGGCAACATTTTTGTCACATAAAACATACGAAAAATGAAAAAAATGAAAAAAAAAATGCATGAACAATTAAGAGGATGCTCATGTTATCAAAGAAGGTATGTGCATCTGAGATGATGCTTACATGGCATGAAACAAGTGATGGCAAATTTTAACAACACCAAAGACATGATTTTATGCCATGAAGTCCATACAAACCTTACTAAGCTCAATAAAACATCAAAGCTCTTTGAAATAACAATGTATCATCAAGTATTATCCAAGAATGATAGTAGAGCATACCAAAAATCAATCAAACAGTGGTTGTTCTAAGATGAGCTAATAAAAATATGATTTTTTAAGCACTCAAGCAACATTGAGGCATCATAAACTCAAAATATCATCAAAACAATCTAAAAATGCTTGTTTTCCTATGAAAGTCATATTTTCACGAGGATTGGCTAGCTGCGTTGGCATGAGATTTGTGTGCATGCTAAAAAATAAAGAGAAAGGTGTAGAAAATATAGAACAAAGCTGGCAAAACTCTCTTTTAACTTGTTTAGTCAAAGCTGTAATTTTTATGTTCATACGATTTTTCTGTGTTTTGGTTTTTAGCTCACTTTTCTTTCCTTTACTTGCTACAAATAAGTAAGAATGAGCAGTGAAAATAAGCTTTCAAGTAGCACTACGGATGAAGAGGAGTTTGGTAATGAATAGAAGTAGGAAACAAGGGTTTTGGAAGGCTGTTGGTAGAGCTACAAAAATTAAAAATTGTTTTTGAGAAATATAGTTTGTAAATGTATGTCGAGAATCCCTTTTTTTGAGCCAAAGTTAACTCTTTTATAATCAAAAGCTTAGCCAAAGGTTTAAAAGACATTGGGATTTTCCTCGTGTACCATGGGGATAGCTCTAGGTACTATGCTTAGCTGTCTTTGTTTTCATTGGTTTTGGCCGCCAAGGTGGTGGAGCAGACTGCTTCATGTAGCTTACGAGGGGGAAGTCTAATCTTGCCCCTGAGCAAGCTATTTATTTCATGAATGTCTTGTTTCCTAGTTCTTTGGGCCTAAAAAATCACTTAAGTCCAAACCTAAGTCCAATGACAATGCTTGGTACGAATTTGGATGATTTGTGGTGCCAAACATGTGGCTAAATAAGCATTTTGACCTAAAGATGCAAGAGCTGAAATATGCCATGAACTAGATAATTTTGCCTAGATGTATCAACACATCCAGGAAAAAAACATAAAATTGTATTGATACAATGAAGATTGTATCGATACATTTCTAGAATGTATCGATACATTTTCTTCAAAAATCAAATTTTAGACACTGCCAAGCCTTATATCGATACAATTGATCGGTGTATCGATATAATACAACTTGTGAAATTTTGAATTTTGATGATGTTGAGGCCTTATGTCGATATACAAATTCTATGTATCGACACATAATTGCAAAAATGTGAAATTTTTACCTATGTCGGGAATGATGGGGAACCAATCAATGCTCCTTTACATGACCTTGATGATGATTCAAATGATACCCTTTGATGCCTTGAATGTTGGCTTGAACAAAATTAAGTGTCTATAATATGTAGCAGAATTAAACAAAGAAAACCCAAATTTCATCAAAATATTAGGAAGAGATGTACATGTGATGGATTACAATTTAAAAACATAGATCTAATAAAAAATCATACCTACTTAAAGACGCATTACTCTAAGCATGTCGATCCCTACATGAAAGCACCATGGGTTGATTACTATGATTTATTGTAGAGGCCAAAAGCAGTCTAACTGTTTTGCCTCTAATGATAATCCACACATATACCTATTGTAGCCTTCATAAGGCCCAGTGGTTCTCTGGTGCTAGCTAGAAAGCTTCTCAAGCCTTAACCAAAAGATATCATACCAACAGGTACAGATCCAAAAAAGATCAGGGAATGATTCCTTTACCTATTACACCAAAGAGAACGAGAAATAGGTCTATAAGGAAATAGTTGTTTTTCGCAGATGCCAATAAACAAATCCCAAAATCATAAATCATTTACTCTTATTGATTCATTTAGGATAGAAAATTGATTTTCTATCTTTTTTAACAATAGAAAACACTTTGAGATCACCTGAAAATACCAATCAACATAAAAGAGGCATAAGGAAGTAGGGATTTTGAGATTTAGCCAATTCCACAACTTTTATGATAACTAATCTTTGAACGCTAAAAAACTATTTTTGTATTTTCGTTGTGTCAAGAATAATTCAAGAACACCTAACAAAACCATGAAAACATAAAGAGAGCTTAAAAAAGCATAGGTGTTACTCCTTAACCCTTAAAAAAGTTTAAGGTCTGAGCCTAGGGCTTTCTTGATGCTTTTTATTAGTCAAAAACCCTTAATATTGTATTTAAATACATATACGGGCTAGGTTAGGCTTGACTAATGGGTCAATTTCACCTATCATTAAGGTTGTCGCTGCTTTGGTGGTGTCTAGGAGCCTAGTTAAAAACAATTTTAATTATCTTGTCTAAGATTGGTCTTAGTGTTAACTTAATAATATTTTGGCCGATTAGCACACCAAAGATAGCTATTTCATGTGCTTAGCCCATTAGTAAGCCCAACATGGAGTAGTTCACAACTAAACTCTTTTGACTTCATAATTATGGCTTTTAGCCTAAACCTTTTAATTTACATTTTAGATAATTTAATCATAATTAAATTTTTTTAACTTAAGTAAAATAATTTTTACTTCATGTAAATAATATTAAATAATTAATTTAATAATAATTTAAAATTTTAAATAAAATTATTTGGCATTATTCAATAATATCCTTAAATCATCTATAAATAGACATGATCTTAATAAGGCATTCTTATCTTTATTGCCATATTAAGACGCCTCTTAATTAGATTTCATAAATCTAATTATGTTTTAAATTATTCCTTAATAACACTTAATTGAACTAATTCAATTAAGTCTTTCTTATTATACCTTTTATTTAACTAAGTCATACTTAATTAAATTTCAATTTTAATCCAATAGATCACATTTTGTTGTGTGTGACCCATTAGGCTTCCGTTATAATGGCAATAAATATAATTATCCAATTAAGTTTGTTTGTATTGATAGACCAAGATTGGCCTCTGGCAAGGCATAATGGCCACCTGTTATGCAAAAAGAGTCAATATGACCTCTTTAAGAAACCTTTCAATAACCAGCCTCTCAATAGTTCTTCAGTCCTTTCACTAGATATCTCAAAAAAACCATAAGAGTTATGCAGTGTCTACTCATGCATTAATCCATATTAGTTCCTGTAGCTTTCAGTTAATCTTATGAATTTAGAGAAACAATTTCTTCTGAATCCATCATGCATTAGCCAATGACTTTGTCAAGTTAATTGAAGCCAAGAACATATGAGATATGCCTCCAATGTCATTCAAAGTGGTGAATTTTCTTTGGATCACTTATTCACCCACCATATGATTCATGTTATGCCCAATGTACCCTATCTTAAGCATCCATCCATAGTGGACCTCTTTCAAATAAATCTAAGTATGACACTCTTCATACGAGATGTCTTGTTATCATAAGTTCGAGGACTGATATACACGATTAGCACATGAGAACATATTCCATAGACATTTAAGTGACTTATACTAAATAGAGTTCTCATACGAGCCATGTTTAGTGAATTTGTTTTAATAAAACAAACACACATATTTGTCCCTAAGTATCTCTATACTTAAACTTTTATGAGATCAAAAAGTTGCAAGCATCAATGCATAGAGGCTTGTCATATGCTAGTCTTCGTGCATCGTTAATGCCCTGTCTTGATAATATGATGACTAGGAATGTTTTTTTAGTAACATGGCTTTGATGCATAAGTATCTCATTGTAATAACTCATTACTAACTTTGCAAGGCCATTGTGTTTCTTCGGTTTCATCTAATTAGTGTTTACATGAGTGTCAATCATGCCATTAATGTGAACGAAAACCTTGAATCATTAACATAAGTGATTGGTTTGCATTATTAACTATTATATGCCTCATTCAATCTGATTGGCTCTAGGCATATACTAACATCTCCTATTTGCACTAAGCTAATCATAATGCATCCAATGCCAAACTATTTAGATTAGCAATTGCCGTCTTAACTTGGACTTAGCTTTAGTACTATTATGAGAATATGTTTTGATTACATTCTTGATAATCTCATTATTGGATCGCAAAGAGACCAAGATTCCAACCACATGCCTCAATTGTTATTTTAACACTAAAAGGATTCTTTTATTAGCTTGTAAGCTAATGATCCAAATCTAACTCCTTTTGTGAGCCTAAACAAAAGAGTTTGTTTATGACCTTTAGGGTTTAAACATGTAGTCCTCTCTTGTTTGGAATTCTTTCCAAATAATTGCATTTTTAACATCATGGTTATTTGTCACTAAATCAAATTATGATCTTTAACTTCTAAAAAATCATAAATACCTCCCACTAAATCATATATGTGCAGATTTAAAGGGAATTGAATTTAAAAAAAACTATTTTTAAATCTCGTAAGTTATAGCCATTTAGTATTCTCAATACTATTACAAGTTGTATGTTAGAGAATAATGTGACCATAACATAAAACAAATTCTATGATTAATGAGATTCAATGAGGATTGAATCTAAGCTCGACATCAAATGCCAGTAATCATCTTTAATTGGCATGTAAATGCCAAAATAAACATCTTATGTTTACGAAAAAATCAAGATAATGTCTCAGAAACATTAATTAAGAAGGTAAGCTTTGATCAACATGCACAAGGTTGTCATTATTTATGTTCCATCTTCATTATCTTTTCATTTAGGCCTTAAAATATGTTATACATATTTAAGCACCAATTTCAAAGTATCATGTACCGAGATAATTAATTAATCTTAGTGTATATCTAATATTGAAACTTTTGTAAGTTTCCTAATCTTTAATCATATCAAAATTTTCCTTGCAATCTTTGCTTTATTAATCTTATTATCCACTATGTTAGCATTTTCCCTTTATCATCCCTTTTCTTTTCTTCAAAAGAAAGTTTATGGACAATGCATGGATCATTATGATTATGCCAAATGTATTAATTAATCTTAGTGCTCAAGTCTTGAAATACATCCTATCATATAAGGTCTAATTAGGCTACTTTGACATCTTGTTTAGGTACAGTTCTTTAAGGATGTCGAACCTCTCATTATGATTACCCTTACAAAATAATTCTTTAAGGTTCGAGATGATTTCATGAGCTTAAATAGCTACTTGCTCCTTTTTGAGTTTAGACATTATATTAGCCATCATCACTATGTGGCTTGATCAAGGTCATCAATATGAACTTGGTAGACTGCCATTAACCTAGTGGGCTATTATTGAATATGCCATTTAATTTGGGCCTTGTCAATAGAATATAATCCATTAAACTTACTGTGATGCTACTTAGCAATAATCTATTAGTTATGGTTGTGTTTATATCCATTACGAACCAAAACATTTTGTAGTTAATAATTTGCAATTTCATTCATTATGTAAGGTTTTACAACTATAATGATCATCCGTATTATTTTATCGAGATTATATCCTTCAACCATCATCCAAGAATTTCAACATTTGTATCTTTTTAGCGAGCTAGGACTTATTTTATCCTTTGATGACCTTAAGTTAACTCAACAAACTAAGAAAGAACTAATTGGGTAGGTAACTTTGTTTACTAATTTCATTTCCATCCAACTTCTAGGTCAGTTAGGTGATGACTCTTTATCGAAATACATTGTATGCATTTCACCTAAACATTGCTTCTAACACCGTGCGATCAAGTTGTACGCATCTAGATAATAGGGCATTAGTTGAGTAAGACCTATTATTCATAACTCAAGCAACTTGGGCGGAAGGGACCTTGAGTCAACTTAATAAATCCCAATGGCCGAAACTCTGGCTTCTAGTTATGAATAATGGAAAGCATTTGATCATGCTTAAGTATGACTCAATATTTTATAGGGCATTTTTATCATTTATCTCAGGTCTCATTGGTTTGTTTAATTAGCATGCTTAGAATTTATTCAATTATATATCACATATATATAAATTCGAAAAATAAATCTAACTCATGCAATTTACTAGGATGATTATGGACTTTATCTATTTAATTTCCTTGAGCCATTAGGAAACTAGTTGGTCAAATTCCTATAGATATCATACAAGGTCTGTGCAAGTCTTGATGATGATCTCCTTGGTTTTCTCTTTTTGGGACTATCTTCTTTACATTTTGGATTTACATAAATTTTAATCGTAACCTAAACATTAAATCTACAAGTCCTATGTAACGGTTACATATCTTTGTAAGAAACCTTGAGTTACATTTGAAAAGAGTTAGATAAGAAGATAAAGTTATAACTCAGAACTAAAAATAGGGTTCACAGACCCTATTTATGAAATAAATACCAAAATAAAAATTCAACCATCCATAACCTAGTCATACTAAGGTCTAGTCCATAATCATCCTCATTCTATCATAATCATATTATAAGCATGATATTGAATAAACATAGCCAATATCACTTAGAAATCTTGTGTGTCATTTGTATAAACCTTTTTAAACAATTTTGAGATGATTTATCAAATTATTTTAATAATTTTAATTCTTTAATTAAAACATTTTTAATTAATTCATAACTTTGAGGAAACTTGTCTTAAATTGTTTATTACCTAATTTGTAGGTTGTTTGTCTTAATTAAGACATTATCTAGCTTTTAGATAACCATATTAATTTTGACAAACCATCCATTTAAGGAAAGTTGTTTTCCAAAAAACAACATTTTAAGAAACTAAATTGGACATTACCTAGCTTTTAGGTTGTTTGTCTTAATTAAGATATTATCTAACTTTACAAGACTTAGTCTTAGTTTAGACAAACAATTTAACATATAATATTTTTAGGAAATTTGTTTTCCAAATTTTTAAAAGTCATGGTAATTGATCCATATTTAATTTAATTAGGAAAACAATTTTCTTACATAATAACATATATTCTAATCCCATTAGAACAAAATCCTAATTGAATTAGGATTAATCATTTAAATTAAATATATATTTCATTTAAACAATTTAGTTGAATTTAAAGTCCATGCTTATTATAGTATCTAATTCATACCTTAAACAATTTAAGAAAATTATTACAATTGGATAATTAGGTGTTTCAAAATAATTAAAAGTTTTAATGGAACACAATATCTCAAGGAGTCCTAGTCTAACTAGGAGTTTGTTGCATGCATAGCTATTTTAGCCATTTGAATTCAACTTAGTTACTATTGTCTTCCTCCCACTAAACCTCTGAAAATACAGCAAATTTATGGCAACATCTTGCTACCATGGGTGCCGCACTAAGGTCACAAGAGCAAAGACAATATGGCACAATCAACACATGCACCTAGTACACCCGATATGGCTTGAAATTGAAACATTTTTAACTCTAATTTTAACCTAATTTATCTAGTTAGTATTATGAACTTTTAATGACAGTCTCAAGATGGAAAAAACAAGGAAAAAGTCACTCTAACAGCTTCTAAAGTTTTCAGCATCATCAAACACCGAAACAGAGCCATTATAGCAACAGTAAATACCAAAACATTGATGATGATCCTAACATCAATTTAATTAGAAAAATGTATTTTAAACTACTTAACATTGATAATAAACGTGGATTAACATGATGGAAAATTAAAAATTAAATTAAAATAATTTCTTAAATTTTTAATTCAAGAAACAAATCAAAACAACATCAAAACAACCTAAAAAGCCTAATACATGTTAGGGCTTTAATCCAAATTAATTAAAAAAATTTTAATTAATTATTGAAACATTTTTAAACTAGGTTAAAGCCAAAAATTACATGCTGTCCAGTTTTAAAAAAAAATTAAAGAAAAAAATTTTCAAGAATTTTACTGAAATAAAAAAAATCATTAAATCAGCACAGAAATCAATCAGATTGATTAGCACCAAAAACTGACATGCTAGACTACATGTAATCTACAAACCTTGGGCTCTGGAACTACTGAAAGGGAATCCTGAGTTTATGCATATCAACATAGGCATAAAAAATTATCAGAATTAATCATACGCAATGATATTAAAAAAAATAAACACTGGATTTTCTCAAGATCTTAGGAATAGATGTACATGTGATCGGACTGCAATTTGAAAAGATAGATCTTATAGAAATCATACCTATTTAGAGATTCATAACTCTAAGTATGTTGATCCCTATACAAATGCACCATGGGTTGATTACTACAGTTTCTTCTTGGGGTCAAAAGTAATTTTTAGTGTTCTGCCTCTAATAGTAATCCATACAAAATGCCTCTAGAGCCTTCATGAGGCTCGTTGGTTCTTCAATGCTAGCCAAAAGGTTTCTCAAGCCTTAATCAAAAGATAAGATACCAGTAGGTATATATCTAAAGAGATCCAAAATGATTCCCTTGCCTATTACACTAAAAAAAGAAGAAACAACTTCGTAAGAAAGTAGCTATTTTTCGCAGATGCCAATAAACAATCCAAAAATCATAATTATTGATTTTAGTCGATTCTTTTAGGATAAAAAATTAGTTTTCGATCTTTCGTTGTGATAAAAAACACTTAGAGATCACCTAATATACCAATCAACACAAAGGAGGCTTAGAGAAGCAGGGGTTTCAAGATTTGGCCAAATTCATAACTTCTATGAAAAACTAATCTCTTAATGCTAGAAAAATAATTTTTGTTTTTGTTAGTCAAGAACAATTCGACAACAATAAAAAATCCATGAAAATGCAAAGAGAGATTAAAGAAGCATGAGTATAGCACCAAAGCCTTTAGGGAAGTCTAAGGTTTGTACTGAGGGTTTTCTTGATGTTTCTGATTAGCAAACCTTTAATATTGTATTTAAATACATAATGGGCTAGGTTAAGCTTGACTAATGGGTTAGTCTCACCCATCCTTAAGGTTGGCACCATTTTGATGGTGTTGTAGAGCCTAATTAAACCTGTTTTAATTAGATTATCCAAAATTGGGCCTTAGTATTAACTTATTAGTATTTTGGCCCAATAGAACACCAAAGATAGCTATTCTGTGCACTTAGCCCATTAGCAAGCCCAACTTAGAGTAGTTCAAAACTAAACTCTCTTGACTTGATAATTAGGGTTTTTAGCCCAATCTTTTTAATTTACATGTAAGACAATTTAATTCATAATTAAATTTCTAACACAAGCAAATCAAGTTTTACTAAATGTAAATAAATGAAATAATTATCAAATATTTATTTAATTTTCTGAACACAATTATTTGGCATAATTTAATAATATCCCTAAACTATGTCTACAAATAACCATTATCTTGATAAAACATTATTATCTTCATTGCCATACTAAGGCATCTCTTAATTAGATTTCATAAATCTAATTTATGTATTAAATTATTCTTTAATAATACTTAATTAAACTGATTTAGTCTTACACCTTTTATTTAATTAAGTCAGACTTAATTAAATCCTAATTTTAATATGATAAATTATCTTATTGTGTGTAACCCATTAGACTTCCATCATAATGGCAATAAATATAATTATCCTATTAAATGTATTTATATTTGTAGACTAAGATTAGCCTCTACTAAGACATCATGGCCACTCAGTATGCAAAAATAGTTAATATGACCTCTTTAAGAAACCTTTTGGTAATTAACTTCTCAGTGTACTTCAGTTCTTTCACCAAATATTCTAAAAAAACAATGAGCATGGTGCAATATCTACTCATGCATCATTCTATATTAGTTCATGTACTTTTTAGTTAACTTCATGAATTTGGAGAAATAATTTCTCCTAAATCCATCATGCGTTGGCCAACGACTTTATTACGTTAACCAAAGCCAAGACCATTTGAGATATGTCTCCAATGTCACTTGGAGTGGTGAATCCTTTCTCGATCACTCATTCACCACCATATGATTCATGTTATACCTAACATACCCTAAAGCATCCATCCATTGTGTACCTATTTTAGATAAATATAAATATGACACTCCTCGAATAAGATCACCTGATATAACAAGTTCGAGTACTAATATATGTGATTGGCACATGAGAATATATTTCATACACTTAAGTGACTTATACCTAATAGAGCTCCCACACGGGCCATTTTTAATGAACTTGTTTCTAGAAAATAAGCACCCATATCTATCCCAAAGTATCTCTATACTTTAACTTTGATGAGATCAAAAAATGCATGGAGGCTTAGCATATACTAGTCTTCATGCATTTTTAATGCCCTATCTTGACCATACGATGACTAGAAATATTTTTTAGAAACATAGTTTTAATGTATAAGAATCTCATTCATCGTAACTTATAACTAACTTTGTGAGGCCATTGTGTTTCTTGGGTTTTATCTAATTAGTGTTTGCATAAGTGTCCATCATGCCACTAACATGAAGGAAAACCTTGAATCACTGACATAAGTGATTGATTTGCATTATCATATGCCTTATCCAATCTTATTGGCTCTAAGGCAATACTAACATTGGAAAAGTTTTAGGAAGGGTGAAAAAGAGCTGCGGGAATAATGTTCAGCTATGAGTGGAGTTTGAGAGGCCAATGTAATAGTGTAAGGAATATCCTTTGGAAAGTATGAAAATCAAATTTATATAATGATTGATTTCAGCCACCAAAATAAGCTAATAATATGGGTATTTAATACATTTGGCACGTACAACTTGATGAGTCATGGTACTAATGCTAAGCTTTGAAACTTTTATTTGCCATTGTACTATTCTTGCCAACAAAAAATGTCATGCATAGGCTGAGCAAATGAGCAATGTCTAGCTCACCTTTAAATAAATGAAAATATAGCATGAAATGCCCTCATGCCAAACTGAATGGACCTTTTAAAATTTTACAATCTAATATTTAAGGCCCAAAATGAATCCATGTGATATAAATAAGGCTATGTTTGAGATTGGATGACTTTTGGACCTAAAATTGTGACCAAATTTAATTTTTAATGTAATAGAGCAAAGTGGTGAAATATGCCTCAAATTAGGCCAAAACTACACTGTGTATCGATAAATTGAGTTTTGTATCGATATAATGCTTTTTGTATTGATATAAAGCAGATTTAGCCCAAATGTATCCATACATTGAAAAATGTATCCATACACTTAAGCCTATATCGATACATTCACTTATGTATGTTTTAGGCAAAAATCATGATATTAGCTACGACATAACCCTTTTGCCATATAAATACCATTGCTATTGATATAAACAGTGAAATTCTGATGACATTGGATCCTGTATCGATAAAATAGGGCTATGTATCAATACATTGATGTAGAGTTGTGATTTTGCTCACCTTTAGCCCTCCGAACACCTAACCTTAGCTAGGAATGATGGGGGTACTAATCCATACTTATCCAAATAACTTTGATGGTGCCTTTAATGACGACCCTTGATGCTTTGCATGTTGGCTCAGACAAAATTAGGTGTCTATATTTATGATTAAAAAGGTCAATAACAGTGGCTTTACAAGCTTATTTGCATAATCTCGAAGTAATTTGGGATCATGAAATAACCTATTAACCATGTCACAAGCAAGAGACAATAAACACAAGATTAAGCATACAGAACTTTAAGAATTTTTGTTTTTGAAAATTAGAGTATTTGGCCTCATTTGACCTTAAGTCCAAACATTAAATCCATATTAATCTCTATTTATTAAGGTTAACTATCCGATGCTCATATCTTAATAGAGTCTAACCTTATAATGTATCGAATTTAAAAAATCAACAAAGCAAAAAGAAGATCACAGCAAAATAGTAAACATGGAAACAATCAGACTTCCCTATGAATCTTTAGGGAGGGAATTACATGTAGTAAACAATAAAATTATGAATCAAGATTTAATCAGCCATATGATTAGAAATTACCTAGATTTTATATATTGAAATCTAAACACAAAAACTCTAAAAAGCTAGTTTTTTGAAAGATTCTTAAAGATCACAAGTGGCACATATGTCCTATCTCTAATAGTTATCCACACCTGTGGCTGTTGAAACCTTTTTGAGGCTAGATGGTTCTCTAGTGCTAGCTAGAAAGGTTGTTAACCCTCAACCAAAATGTAATTATGGATCTTGAGTCAAAACAGAACTAAGAAAAGAGAATGAAGCAAGATCGTGCCAAGCTCAAAACTTTTTAGGGAAATGGCACAAAAACTAGGGTTTTATGTAAGTGGGAATATTATTTGAGTAACCAAATTTTTATCTAATAAAATATATTCTTTCAAGATATTTAGTAGGCTTCCATCTCAAAATTAGGTTAAAACTCTCCACTAAGCCTTTCGGCCATCATATTTATATATACTAGCTCAATCTTGCTTCTAATTGGCTTAGAATGGAATAGTTCTGACCTTGTTAAAACTCCCAAAACAAGTTAAACTTACCTTCTTTGTCTTAGGTTAATTAAATGGTAAGCCAAACTTCCAACCATCTTCGCTGAATTCCCCTAAATAATTACGCCGAAGGAATCGACCCAACAAGCTGGGGACATAAGCGTAGATAATAGCACAATATAGGGTTTTTGGGCCTGACTTGTGTTTCCATGAATTTAATCCAATTAATTCAATTCTCTATTTATCTAAATAAATAAACAATATTTATTTAATAAATATAGTTATCAAATAATTATTAACTATTAAATAAAAATTTGGAAACATAAATTAGTTAGTATATACATATCCATATGGATTTTACCACTATAAAATCTTTAATTTAGTTAAAACTATTTTTAACTTAATTTTAATATTATTTAACATTAATTATCAAATAATTAATATCACAATAATATTAGAAGGGTTAATAAAGAAAATAATGAGATAAAAAAATTGATTCTTAATCAAATCTTGAGTCTAGGTGAAATCTTATTTCAAATAAACTAGCTTTTATCCACTTTTATAATTTATGTCTTAATTTAGACATTATTTTAATAAGACAATCTTATTATAAATGTCTTAATTAGATAAAAAATCTAGATTCACAAATCTAATTAAACTTAATCAATTAAGTCATTTATTCAAATTAACTTTTATTTAATTACTTCATACTTAATTACATCCTGGATTTAATCTAATAGATCTACTTTATTGTGTGTGACCCATTAGGTTCCCAACATATTGGCAACCAACGTAAATAATCTTATTAATCATGTTCATAGATCACGAGCGGGATCTAGCAACCCATCATGATTGCCCAAATGTTGAAGAGTCAGTGTGACTTTTTAAAAACCTTTCAGTAACCAGCCTATTAGTGTAGTATGGTCCTTTCACGAAATATCCCAAATTAAGGATCAACATGGTGCAATATCTACCTAAACCTTTATCCATATTGGTTCTTACAATTCATGGTTCATGATCATGAATCTATGAAGAACTATTCCTAATAATCCTTATGTTCTAGCTAAAGACTTTAATCTAATTTACCATAGTTAAAAACACTCGATATATGTTTCCAATGTCACTTGGAATGGTAAATCCTTTCTGGATCACTTATTCATCTTCAGTATGTTTCATATGATACCCAAAACCACTGTTATTCCTTTTCGTGATGATTTTTAAGTATGATACTTCACATAGAAGATGACTTGTATCATAAATCTAAGGACTAATATACACAACTGGCATATAAGAACATCTTCCATAGATACTTGAGTGACTTATACCAAATAGAGTTCTCATTTGGGCCACTTTTAGTGAATTTTTTCCACAAAATAGGCACCTATATGCTATCCCCAACTATCTCATATATTTAACTTTTATGAGATTAGATACTTGCATGCATCCCATGCATGAAGGCTTAGCATATACTAGTCTTTATGCATTGTCAATCCCTCTTCTTGACAATATGATGACTAGGTGTAGACATCTCATTTTGTCAGAGCCAATTTTTAGGATACCATGACTTAATTGAAAGATGATAGAATTTAAAAATAAGAAAAATGAGGATGACTAATAGATTCCATGTCGCCAGGCACTATTAGGCGACACAGCGTAAGGTGAAAATTATTTTGGAAGGTCTAAAATGACTATGGGTCGTGTTAAAGAAAAATGTAGAAATGAGGCATCAAAATTTACTATTTAGGGTGTCAATAAAGTTATTCAGATAAGTACAGGCCAGTTTCCCACTGTTTGTGACCAAGGTAAGGTAATTCAAAGAGCTAGAGGTACGTATAAGTCACATTGGTGTATAGGTATCAAAACCAAGCTCTCACTTTACCAATATTTAAAATTTTACATGTGGTATCAATACAGGCCTTAGTAGTAGCTAAAATTGTGATTGTTGGAAAAATGTATTGATACAAAAATAGGAGAATTGATACAAAGCCTTAAAGCATTGATGCATGCCTCTAAGTGTCGAGACTGGAAACAATTTTTTACTCTTGGTATTAATACACACTTCATTATATCAATATTCATGGGTAAAAGTTGCCTTATGTATTTGTATTGATACACCAAGGGATTTTTGTCTAGTTCGAGCCATCTGTCAGCCTTTCTACCATTGATCTAAAAACTTGATTCAAACTTGGTCAAACCCTAAAAATCATCAAAATTTATCTCAAGCTTTAGTTTTGGGCTTATGATTGGATTTAAACAAATTTTTAAAGCCCAAATAGCCAATGACAAGGGACATTTTCGTGAAATATATGGTTTGTCAAAGGCAAGATTGGCTTTTCTCCATTTGTAGACTACTAAGCCTTCTTGCACCATTACTCTGCATGGCAGAACTAATAGAAATAAAATCAATTAAGATAGCACTTGGAGTTGTCTCCTAGTACATAAGCGAAAATCCTACAACGCCCTTACCTTTGGCTCAAAAACATTGGCTGAGCACACCTCGTATAAAGGAGCCAATCTTGGTTAAAAAAAAAAGGCCTACGCAAAGACATTTCTACCTTGTTTTCAGCTATCTCCAAAAACCACCAGCAATCTCTAGACCTAAAAACACTCCCATAAACACTTTTTTGTAGACCTTTATTTCAACTAAAAACTTTACTCCTATAGCTCCTCTAAACCCCTACTAGAAAACCTCTAAAAAGTAAACCTTTCATACACTTTCATCCTTAAAACCCCTTTCCATCAACATTATAACCAAGAAAGCTTATTCTTTTTATCTTTTTCTTACTAAATAACAGTAAAGAGAAGGAAAAAAATTGAGTTTTGAGTCACTACTCCAAGTAAAGAGAAAAGTTTAAGGCTTTTTTTGGTATATTTTCTCTACCTTGCTCTATTTATTTTTTGTTTTTATTATTTGTATCATTTTAGTGAGCCATTCATGGTGCCATGACCATTCTGGGATTCCCATGCGTTATTGTGGCCTTGGTGCTGGTAGTTTTAGGTAGTGTTGTCGGTACTGTATCGATATCGGTCGTACCAGTCGGTACGTACCAGTTTCAACATATAACGATACCGGTGATAGTTGGTTTCATTTCAGTCTTGATTTCGGTCTATACTGGTCGTATCGATAGGTACCAGCCTATTTTGTTGGTACCGATCAAAAATAGCTGTATCGACTGGTACATAATATAAGCTTGTAAAAAAAAGTTAAACCAATATTGATCCGATGAATATTATAATAATTACTCATAAATTTAATGAATCTCCGACATAATTACTCATAAATTTAATGATTATTAAAAAATTTTAACTTTACTACTTATCTAATATTGATTTTTTATATTTGATGAAGTTTTTTTTTAGAACATTATATATAATTGATGAATATTTAATATATAAAATTTATTTAATCTCATTTATTTCATATTTAAAAATATTTTTCATATATATAAATTAAATATATTCAAACTCCAATAAACCTAAAACGGTACACCAAAGCACACTGGTACCGTTATGTACCTTTACCAAAATAAAAATGGTACGCCTACTGGTACGGTACTGACTACCTTGGTTTTAGGGCCTTAATGATCTTTTTGATGGCTCAGTGGTGCTTGAGTGACCAAACATGCTTTTCATCATTTTTGCCACCCAAATAGCCTTTGTCCATGCATTTTTGACATGTTTTATCCACCATCACACTCTCAACACATGCTTGAATCTTCTCCCTAACATGTTTTCAGACATATTCGTTCATTTCCTTGCATTTTGATGAGTTTCATCGCATAAAATTATTTTCTCAAAAATTTTGGCACGTTTTTCTTTGATCAAAGATCATCTCCCATAGCATGATCTTTGATGTCATCTCTATGCATCTTATTTGTCAACTCTTTACAATTGTGTCATCTTTTCTATGTCAAAATGTCATTTCGTGCTCCTGTTCATAATATTTTTTGCCACAATTGTTTCCTTTTTTATAGCAAAAAATCTGATTTCAAAAAGAAAATCTCCAAGTTAAGTCTATGGTACCTCCAATAAATGAAGACTAGCATGGATTTAATGTTTTCAAAAAATTGGTCTTCCAATTTTGGAGATAAATCAATCATTTCAAGTTTGGATTCATGGTGAACAAGTTCCTATTTTTGTAAACAAAAATAGCCCTTTTAGTTGATAAAAGAAATAATAAGCCTTGATCTTGAGCTTAACACCTTCATTTGTGGCATGGTCAATGGGCTGCTTCATCATCCCAAGCTACTCCAAGATTGTGGATGAACTTATGATGCCTATGTCACTCTTTTCTTATGTCATGGATGTTTGGATGTCTGTGGCTCAAGTTTGACCTAAAAAAACCTAAAATATAAAATTATCCCTATTTTTGCTCTAGTAACACTGTAATTCAGATTTAAAAAATTAATTTCACACCATAAAGGATTTTCTTAAATTTTTTTGATATTTTCCCTTAAAGCATATCAAATTATCTTTCAAAAGGTGTCTTGTTTGCCCTTAGATTATCGTAGGTGAGGGAATTATGATTTTTCAAACCTTTGCTAATTGAAACCCTTGGAACCAGCACATTACATTTTGTTTAGGTCATTTTGGCCAATCAGATGATTTTTTATTCATAAAAATATTTTCTCTAGAAAGTTTACAAAATTCTCTTTTCGAAAAGGTATTGTTTACGATTTAATGATTTCGAGTGAGTCTAGAATGATTATTCAAAGTCCATCATGCCTTTTTCTTTATACATGCTGCCAATGTCGATATAGGCCTAACTCAGAAAATTAATTCCACCTAGAAAATGATTTTCTAGGATTTTTGAAATATTTTTATATTGGTCCTCCTAGAAAATTAATAGTACCTTGTTTACCTCTTGAAGCCTTTAGTTTGACCTAAAATAAATTTGGAAAGGGAGACAGCGTGATCTTGTCCCTTGTTTTTTTAGAATTAAAATTAGCCTTTCTTCTAAATCTCCATCATTGAGACATTCGAACTTCTCAAAGTGCATCCGATTGGTTCTTGCATAACATAAGCCATTTACTCTCGAATCAAGGCTTAGAATAAAAATATATTTTATTCAAATATGTGATTTCTTATCTTCAAAAGACCATTTTAAAAAAATAAAAATAAAATAAATATCTCTTTTCTTTTAAATCATAAAAAAGACTTTCATTCTTGGGGTTACTCCAACCTCTTCTCTCCAAAGAGATATTCCAACCCTATACTCCATTAAAAAATTAGAATTTTTTCTATCAGATTTATTCAAGATTCTTGATTAAAAAATTTTCATTCTTGTGGATACTCTAACCTTACCACTTTAAGGGAATACTTCAACCCCATTTTCCACTAAAAAATTTAAATTTTCTCTCTCGTATTTATTTGAGATTCCTAATTACTTTCTAAAATCATTAAACATTTTCATTCTTTGGGAATACTCCAACCCTCACCTCTCTGAGGGGATACTCTAGCCTCTCTTGTATCTTAAAGACAAAAGATTTTCTTTCTTTAATATCTCAGATTATTTTGATTAAATCTTTTTTGTCCCTCAAGTTACCACTAAATCCTAAATTGTCATTTTGGTTATTATTGCCTTTTTCATCCTCCTAACACATTTTTTTCATCCTACTAAAATTTGTTTTTAAAAATGGAAAAATTTTTATAAGGCAACGTTTCATGTTAGTATCTCTCTTGTGCCTAAGATGAAATATTCAAATTTTTAAAATTTAATCTAAAATTTATTTACATAAAAAATCCCTATGTTCCTTATTCTCCAGCGACACATAAGTGATATAAATTTTTTTTATTGAAACCCAGATCTATAATTTCCATAAAAGTTCATGCATTAAAGGGGATTATATCTAAATAGTTACTAAATGAAACTCATTATGCTAGACCAAAGCAAGATATAGTTAACGGGTACTGATTTCAGGCATTGTGAGGGTGCTAATCCTTCCCTACATGTAACCAACTTTCAATTCTAACCAATAAATCTTTGGACCTTGCAGACCTTAAAATCAATATTTCAAGTTTTGTAACTTAGAATATTGTTTTCGATAGGCATCCGATCATGCCTAGCTTGAAATGGTTAGTGATGACTTAAAATTTATGGTACTTCATGGTAGTCTTTCGAGGCTAGTTGGATGAGCGGTTCATTCAACAATTTCTCTCCTTCATATTATTATGCTTAATCCAAATCCTAGCCAAAGGATAACTCAAAGGCTCTAACCAAACACCATATTCTTTAAGTTGAGCATGTTTCCATTTCGAATCATCCAAAATAAGCGAAAAATGTGAAAAGGCATGTGGCAATAGCTTGGTGACTCCACGAAGGAGCATTGAGAGAGTTAAGCCTATGACTAGCTATATCTCGCTCGATTCTTTACTTTTTTAAATTTCGTTATTATTTGGTTATAATTTTTTTTCTACCTTTGTCTACTAATTTTTTATCTTTCATGGTTTTTGCCCTATAATCACAAGGGGCTATTTCATTCCTAAATAAATATCAACTCGAATAAGTATGGCAATATGAAGGTAAAATAAAGGTTTAGTTGTTTCCTTGACACATACCATGCACCTGTGCATTAGATTCCCATTAAACACCATGATAAAGTTATGGTCCCAATCATTAAGAAGAAGTAAGCCATCTGTCTTTGTAAGTATCGCTTCGTATAGGCATGGCTAAGACCTTTCAGGATACAAATTACCTATGTCTCTTGTAAGTACCCCTCCAAATATGCATAGTGAAAAACATTTGTCAGATTGGACTTATTCCACCAAACCTATGATGGGCCAAGGATTAGGGTGCCTCGACTATCCTTACTGGATGAAAGAGTAATTCAGATACTAACTTAGTTATCCACTTAGCCCATGTAGTGAACCCTATGAGCTAAACCATGTCAAAGCATACCAAAGTGCTCTAGAATAAGTTAAAAAATAGGGTCATTCAGGAAAATACTTCTCACTTTTACTCCCCTATACCATGTTACACAAGTGATAATAGGTACTTTTGCTTGCATTTATTCTTTTATTTAATGATCATCTTTAGGGTATGCCATTATGTTCTATGGCTAACCCTCTTTAATAAGTGAGTGGTGATAAACGAATGCCACAAATAATACCCTATGTCATCTTAAAAATTGTATCTGACTGAAATAAGTTGGTATGTTGTCCAAATGACTACTTAACATGTAGCTGTCATAAGTGGTGATGAATGAACGTCATCGCTTAATTGGTCAGTCTTATCCTTGTAAGGTATTGTGTCACCTTACTGACTGTAATTTAACCCATATATGCTATTATGATATTCGATTATTGTCAATTATTGTGTCTTTATATCGCATATTGTCAAGGCAATTCTATGATGTATTTTCATTGCTATTTTTATTTTACCCTTATTTTTACAATTATTACTTTGTGCCATCACTAGCTTGTTTCTTTTGTTTCTCTATTTGATGCATGCATCATTTCATCATAATATCATCATTATGGGATAACTAGCCAATGGGTTTAGTGTTCATCAAGGGGTGTTTGTCATGGAGCAACAGTCCATTTTATATCTAAAGCCTTTTAAGGAAGTTTGAGCATGGTTTGAGCATCAACAACATGAAACTAAGGATGTTCTCAAACCCGAGTATGTCTCAACAATGCATAAAAGGGTCAAGATAGGATACTGTTAGTATGATTGGAAAAATTTGAATTATATATGGACCAGTTGGGATAATACTAAGATGGAATTATTCACGAAGAGATATAGAGACATAGCTATTTCACCCCAAGTCCATTTGGATGTTTATCTATTGCAAGCAACATATTGATGTTTCATTTTCAATCATGAAGATTTGGTCCCATGGTTGACGAATATACTATGTTACTTAATATTGAGAAGGCTAAGTCTGATGGAATATATTTTAAGGCCTTGCATCTTCCAACTTTTAAGAAAAGATTAGCTCAGATTCTTAAGGCAACAAAATCCTAGATCGAGGATCGTATTAAAATGAAGGGGAATAGTAAGTGCATTTTGTGAGCTAGTTTGAAAAAAGCAATGGTGAGTACCATTGATATTAGAAAAATTAAAGATATCTATTCCCTGGTGATATAAGGTCTGGTCATTTTTTTGAAACCATTAGGCTATGCTGAAGCTATAGTAGTAGCTATCTTTTCCCGCATATGCTACAATATCAATCCTGCATCGACCATTATTTTAAAACAATTCAAGCTCGCAATTTTTGCAGGGAGATGGGTATGGGTCACTTTATTGGATGTGTGCCATTTTTCCACATTTGGCTTATTAGTCATTTTTGTCTAGAAGAAAAGAGGATGTTATACAACTTCTTATCTAACTTTAGCCTTAACTCCAAGGTCTTTGAAAAGGAATGGCTCCAAGACAAGTTTGAAGAGTAATGGATCCATAAATTTTGAAACCTCAAAAGAGAAGAGGTGACATAGAAGGCCTTTTGGCTTTTACCATGGACTGTTGCCACGTGCCTACCTTTAAAACTTTGGACAATTTGAAAGGCATGGCACACTCGACTTAAAATATATAATGGTTGGTCATGGTCGAGCCTTTGAGTTATCCCATGATTAGGATTTGGATTAGGAATAATAGTGTGAAGGAGAATGAGAAAGAGACTATTGGGCGAATCGCTCATCTAATCGAATCTCAGGTGGCCCCCACGAAGTGGCCCCCACGAAGTGGCCATAAACTTGGAGTCGCCATTGATCATTCTAGGCTAGGCAGGACCGGATACCTATAGAAGAAAATATTTCAAGTTACAAAACTCAAAATATCGATTTCAAGGTCTACAAAGTTCAGAGATTCATTATTTAAGTTTGGGAGTTAATTACGCATAAGGAAGGATTAGCATCCCTATGATGCCCGAAATTAATACCTATTAACTGTGTCTTACTTTGGTCTAGGTTAAATCAGTTCCATTTAGTCTTTATTTAGATATAATTCCCTTTAATGCATGAAGTTCTATAAATTTAAATCCATGTTTTTAAGAAAATTAGCTCACCTATACGCCTCGAAGATGTGAGGAACATAAGGATTTTTGGGATAATGGTGTCCAGATTGGATTTACAAAAATTTGGATGTTTCGTATTAAGCACTGGAGACATACCAAAATGGAAAATCTTTTTAAGTTTATTAAAGAAACAAATTTTAAACATGAATGCATGACAATTACTACAAAAAAATATGTTAGTAAGACGAGAAAAGAGAAATATAATAATATCATAAATAAACAATCACAAGCAAAAGAATGCAAAAAAAAGGGATGATCAAAATGTATCTCATAATTGCATTCAATTATTAAAGAATAGTTGAGGTGACAATTTTATAAACAAGTCTAGATTCAATGGTAATTTGAGGGTCAAAGATGATTTTAATCAAAGCAGTCTTTGGCATCTAGAAAAGAGAAAATTTTGAATTTTTTAATGTAAAATGGGGTTGGAGCATCCCTTCGGAGAGATAAGGTTGGAGTATCTTAAAGATAAAGTTAAGGAATTAAAAATGTGGTTGGAGTACTTTTTTTGAGTATTAGGGTTGGAGCATCCCCAAAGATAGAGTTAGGAAAATATTAGGGAATAAAGAGAAAATTTGAATTTTTTGATTAAAAAATGGGGTTTGAGTATCCCAAAAAATGAAAATTTATGATAGCTTTAGATGAGGCTTAAAAATCTTAAAAGTGGATCCAAAAAAGGAAATTTAAGTTTTTAGTTACAAATAGGGTTAAGGTATCCCCTCGAAGTAATGAAGTTAGAGTATTGCCACTAGTGAAAATTTTAATATGGGGAAAAGAGATATCTAATAGGAAATCATTTTGGTATTTTAGCCTTGATCTGAGTCTAAGGGGGATTGTGCTATGAGGGAACCTATTAGTGTATTTCAAACCATTTGAATGTTTCAATAAAACAAGATTCAAACATTAAGGTAACTTGATAGGATTTAATGTAAAAATATTTAAAAAATCCTAGAAAATTACTTTCTAGGCAAAATTAAAATTTGAAGTTAAGACTGTCTCGACACTAGCAGCATGTACAAGTAAAAAGGCATAATAGATTTCAAAAAATCAATCCAGGCTAATCCAGAATCGTTAGATCATGAATAATACTTTTTCAAAAGGGAGTTTTGTGAAAGTTTTAAGAAAAATATTTAAAAATTTTATAAAAATCATTCGATGGGCCAAAATGGCTCAAACAGAATATTACACGCTGGTTCTAGTGGTTCCAAATAACAAAGGTTCAAAAAATCATAACTTTCTCATCCGAGATGATCCAAAAACAGACAAGACAACATTAGAAAGGTAATTTAATGTCTTTTATGGGAAAAATATTATAAAAATCAAAGAAAATATTATGTGGTTCAAAAATAATTTTTAAAATTTGGACTACTGTGCTATTAGGATGAAAACAAGGGATTATTTGATTTTCTAGGTTCTTTAGGGGTCTAACTCGAATTATAAATAGTCAAACATCTGTAACATAGGGAAAAGAATGACACAGGAATCACGAGTTCATTCCATAATCTCAAAGTAGTTTAGGATGATAAAACAACCTGTTGACCATTCCATGAAGGTGTTAGACTTAAGATCAAGGCTTAGTATTTTCCAACTAAAAAAGGGGTTTTTTTGCTTGAAAATAGCATCTTTAAACTTGTGTCATCATGAATCCAAAGATGAAATATTTGTTTTATCTCCAAGATTGGAATACCAATTTCATGAAAACATTAAATGCATGCTAGTCTTCATCTGTTAGAGGTAGCATGAACTTAACTTGGGGATTTTTTTTGAAAATCAGGTTTTTTAGGAAATAAGCAAGCACTTTAACCGAGATGTCATAAACAAAATACAATGCATACAATGATAAACATGGATTAAATATCCAAACATACGAAGATGACATTTTGACATGAAAATCAGTGACAAAAATGCAAGAAGATGACAAATAAAGTGCATGGAGATGATATGAACATGTTTAAACAAAGGAATGGATGCTGGAGTTGTATAAACATACATGAAATTTTTATTTCGTGAGACTCTTTAAAACACAAGAAAATGTATAAACATACATAAGACATGTTAAGGTGACCATTTAAATACGAGGTGGATATGTGAATATGAAGGGAGCATGGCAAGAAATGCATGAACAAAGGTTGTGTAATGATAAAAATGAAGTATGGTGGGTTTATATATCCAAACAACTTCAAAAGTGTCAAGAGGGTCATTGATAACTCTATAATATAGAGTTATTTAGTCTCATTATTCATATTAAATTAGCTAAATCTTAGAGATTTTTATTTAAATTTTATTTATAATAGTGTTATTTTACTTAAATTTTATTTATTTATAGTACTTTTTAATTTAGCATAATTTACTTTACTTATATTTTAATTGCTTAGTTATTTAAATATTTCTATATTTTTATAGGTTAAATCCCAAAGGAGTTTCCAAAAGTACAACAACTTAATCAACAAGTAAAGTGGACTCAATCAAGAAAAGTGATTAAGTTTGGCAATTTCCAAAAATAATATTTTTCAAGCTACTTGGAGACCAAGTTTGTACCTTCAGAGTTTTACCTATAAATAGGAATCTTAGGATTAGACTTAGGGGAATAATAGAGACAATCCTAGATATTTGATAGTTTTATTTTTTCTCTAGTTCTTGGAAGAGGAAAGAAGCCACCATAATATTCAAGAAGCTAGAGAGATTTTGGAGAAGCTTAAAAATCAAAGATCCGGCCAATCTTAGTTTTCTCTTTCTCTTTATTCTTGTTATCTTTCTTGTATTATTTATGATGGTGAAACTCCTTGGTTTTATATCTTATATATTTATTATGAACTAGATTTACTTTTTTAGGGTTGCAATAGAACTCAATATGTAATTTGAATTGTTTTATTTTATTTTCTTGATTTAATAATGTTTGAGTTGATGGTTCAATCTTGTTCTTAATGCTTCTAATTGCTTGATCAGCAATTAGATTGATTTAGTAACCTTAATGAACTTGGAAAAGGGAATTTTGTGTCTAGACCTAGATTGAATGACATATGTTTCATATTCATTTATTAGGATGAAATGATCTGCATGTTAGATAGAAATATACGAGCATGCCATATGTAACCAAATTAGAGTCTAAGCTTAATGAGTTTTTTTTTTTTAATTGATTAAAAGAGATATTTTTATAAGACCATCCAAAGATACTTATAAATAAATTAGAACTCTAGGTTAACAACATATTATTATTAGTCAAGTTAAGAGAATAGGGTTTTATACAAATAAAGTGTTGAGAGAAATTGTAATCCTAGGCTTCTATTTTTTATTATTTGCTTTATTATTATCATTGTTTTTATTATTTTTATTATTATTAGTAGTTATAAGTTTTAATCGTCTATTTGAATAAGATTAAGTTGTTTTAGTTTTAGTACTTAACAAATTTAGTATCAAATCCTTACGGGATTGACACTCTACTTTATCACTATATTACTTGTTACGATACATGCACTTGCATGGTTAATTCCGACAATAGTCATCAAGATCCTCAAACTACCACAACCAAGGCAACATTAATGTATGAGAGTCTTAGAAGGGTCATGGTAGCATGAAAGGCTCGCTATAATGAAGTGGATGATCAAAATAGAAAATGTCTAAAACAAGGTAGAAAATATACTAGCAAAAGCTTGAAAATTCCTCTTTTCTTAAAACAGTGACCTTAAGCTTAGTGCCTTCCCTCTTTTTGCTATTATTTAATAAGAAAAAGATGAAAGGAAGAAGCTTTCTAGTAATATGGTTACTGGTGGGGTGTTTTAAGGGTGAAAGTGTGTGAAAGGTTGAGCTTTTAAAGGTTCTCTGGTGGTTTTTAGGGAGCTATAGGAATAGAGGATGGTTAAGGGTGAAAAGCAATTGAATAATGTTTTTGGTGAGTTTTGGAATTAGGGATTGTTGGAGGATTTTTTAGGAATGGATCGAGTCTTTTTCTGAGGTTGCTGGAGAGCTTTTTTTGAAAATAGCTAAAGGTTTTTTTTTTTTTCAGATAGCTGAAAGTCCCCACCAAATTCACTACCCAGTCAATGACTTCTGGAGACAAAGCAAAGGCATTTTTTATCTTTCTTTTCTGCACCAGGGGACATCTCTAGCTACTATGCTTAACTAATTTTCTTCTAATTGGCTTTGCTATGCCGAGCAAAGAGGTAGAAAAGCTGTGACAGCCTGTAGCTGGAGATATGCCTGCCATGCCTTCTTACAACCATATCTTTTATGAAAGTGACCATTGTCATTAGCTATTTGGGCTTTCAAAATTGGTTTAAATCCGATCATAAGCCCATAATTAAGGTTTGCAATGCTTTATGATGGCTTTTTGGTGCGAAAAACATGTTTAAATCAAAAATTTGAAGCCCTAAAAGTGGTTCAAACTTGGCAAAAATACCTTGGTGTATCAATACAAAACATGTTGTATCGATAAATAAGTACTTTTTACCCCTGAGTATCAATACAATGAGTTGCGTATCGATACTACAAGCAAAAAATATTTCTAGTCTTGAGACTTAGAGGCATGTATTGGTACTCCATGGATTTGTATCGATACTCATGCTCATGTATTGATACATTTTGCCAAAAATCATAACTTTAGAGATTGCCAAGGTCTATATCGATAGAAAAAGGTTGGATATCAATACCACACCTTAACTTTTTGGTGACGTTAAGGCCCCGAATCAATACTTATACACTAATACAGCTTGTGCGTACCTATAGCTTCCTGAGTTACCTTAACCTAGTCATAAACAATGGGAAATTAATCTATTTATTCATTTGAATGACCTTCGTAACACCATGAAAAATGGCCTTTGATGCCTTATTTTTATATAGTACAACCCATAGGCATTTCAAACCTTCCTAAAAAATTTTTTGCCTAGCACTATGTCATTTAATATTACCTGGCGACATGATACCCCACAGTTGTCCCTCAATTTCATTTTAATTTTTGATTTTATCATCCTTTAATTGAGTCTTGGGGTGCCAAAAATGAGCCAGACAAAATGAAGTATCTATAACTACCCTCTTTGGCCTTTGCTAAATATTAGGAATAAGGCAAAGACAAATAGACACCATTTTGTTCGAGTATGATGATGGTTTCATATGCCTACAGAGAAGTAAAGAGTTATTTAGTATCACATCAAGATGGGTTGAATATACATGCAGAAAATGAGATTTTTATGAGTTTTATAGGGTTTGACCTCTTTACTAGGTTTTTTTTTAAGTTTAACCCTAAACAAGTGCCATCGACTTTTTTAGGCTTCTAGGTAGGTAAAGAAAGACATCCAACTCTTTGTGGACTAAGATAGATAGGTGCCACTAGCTTGTGTGGGCTTTAAGGTTGGTAAAGAAAGATGTCTAGCTATCTGTGGACCAAGGTAGACAATGCCACTTGCTTGTGTGGGCTTTAAGGTAGGTAAAAAAAATGTCTAGCCTTTTGTGGACTAAGGGAGATAGGTGCCAGCAGCTTGTGTGGGCTTTAAGATAGGTAAGAAAAAATTTCTAGCTTTTTGTGGACTAAGGTAAACAAGAGCCACTAGCTTATGTAGGCTTTGACTCGATAAGCGTCCAGCTCTTTATGGACTGAGGTAGATGGGTGGCTCTAGCTTGTGTGGGCTTTAAGATAGGTAAGGAAATGCATCCTACTTTTTAAGGACTAGGGTAGACAGATGCCACCAACTTGTGTAGGCTTTGACTTGATAGGCATTTAACTCTTTGTGCATTGAGGTAGGCAAGTGCCACCAACTTGTGTGGCTTAGATAAGCATCTTGGTTTTTGAGGACCGAGGTAGGTAGGTGCCACTAGCATATATAGGCTTTATGGTAGATAAAGAAAGATGTCCTGCTCTTTAAAGACTAGAAGGAAATAAGTTTAGATCCCCTTTTTAGGTGATTTTCAATGAGCACGTAGCGTCAAAGGTATTTACTTGAGGCTTTCAAGGTTTTCCAAAATAAAAAAATTGTACCTTAGGTTCCTTGCAAATTTGCCTTCTGTGTACGGGAGTTAGTACCTGTAGGTAGAGGTGGCAAAATAAACTCAAACCCGAAACCTCACCTAAAAAAACCTGAGCCCAGCTTTAACCAAACCCGAATTGACCAAAAAGTCAATGCCCAAACCCAAAAAAACTTGAACTCGAATGGCTCGAACCCGAAATAGCCCGAACCCAAAATGACTTGAACCTAAAAAAATTGGAACCCGAATGACCCGAACCCGAAAAAAATTGAACCCGAGCCTGACCTAAACCCGAACCTGAATTTAATACTGAAAATAAATATGAAGAAATTATAATTAAATAACTTTTTATAATTCAAAAACTTTAATAATGAATTTTATTTTAATATTCTTTTAATAATTTAATTAAATATTAAAAAAGTAATTTATATTTTAAATAAAATTAAACTTGCTCATGAGTTGGGCTGGGTCACGGTCTAAATTTTTTAAAAATCCCAGTCCCAAGGCCTTATTTAACGTGCCCAGACCTGTCTATTTAAGCCAGAATTACTATTTATCATATTAAAGAATAGTTTTTATAAATATTATATAAATTATAATTGAATTTAAATAAAATATATTAATTTAAAATCTTTGTTTCGAGTCAGGTCAGGCTAGTCTGATATAAAAATATGAGAAGCTAGGCTAGACCCAATTGGACCGAGTGGGTAGCCTAACCCTTGAATAGGTCTTTATGTAACAAAATATTAATTTATCAAAAAGTAAATCATATCATGAGCTTTGAAAAACATTGTTAGTAAAGTATATTATTAATTTATCACATTTTCTTTAATTTTATTAGTTAAACTCATTAAATATTGAGAATTTGTATATGTTAGTAATAAAATTTTAAATTCTTCTTTAAATATTATTATTATTATTATTATTATTATTATTATTATTTTAAGTAACAGTAATTAGAATCTTATAATAATATAACAAA